>VDFB02352726.1:0-27011 GCA_007258455.2 Sequoia sempervirens
CATAGATCATAACACCTAGTGTTATTCCTAGTAGGTGCGTAATTCATAGGTGGATATTTCAATGAAGTCAAGGTAATATTCAAAGATTTGACAAACTGTATTTCCTTAAGTATATTTCTAGCGTAGTGTTTCAATTTATTCGATTTTTGTCGAAAGATAGCAATCTGGATGCAGCTTGTTGAGAGTATTCGAATACTTGCCAGATTCAGATAAGACAAATTTGGAGAAAGCTCAACAAATAAGACAAAATTCAAATAAAGACATTTAGAATCAGTCAACAAAAGATTTGCCTTTCTCCTATCGGGAACTGCTTGGGATAAAACGAGCAAATACAAAATAGAACTGGAGCCAACGCAGTAAGCCAATATTAAATCAATTTTCATTGAGAGGAAATCGTGGCACATAGACAACCTTGAGTATCCTTAAAGGATCGATCACTTTGGAGTTATCGGGCCCTGAAGTGTGACGTGGGTGGTAGCAGGTCAAAGGTCCTACGTGGAATCTGAGATAAGACAAGAGGTGTATAAAACAAGAAATCTCTTGCCATCGAATATTAATCATTCCAAAGCTACGTCTGGGCGGCATAAATATTTCCTAGTATCATTGAGAAAGACAGAAGAGACCATGACGGGAGTTGCCTGGTGACGTCCTTCATTGCATCGAATTATTCTGGTGGATTTCACACTTGAATTTATAACTGATTATTATTTGGGAAGAATCGTGGTCAACTATTGGAGCCGCCAAGTATCACTTGAAGGAAAATCGAAGCACAAGAAGGATAGATTATTGCTCGGGTCGCATCATATTAGGCAGATTTCTGAAGACAAGTTGAAGGAAGTTCGACTATATATGTTCATTATTTATCTTGGCATCAACTTCCAAGGTTCTTATGCCATTTTAGCTGTATCACCATTTCGTCTAGTTGCATTTATAAATTAGTTGGAGTCTGCATTTTCCATCAATTGGGGTTATTTGTCAATACTGCCATATTATTATTGTAAATCCAGATTTGCTATACCAATTTCGTGCACTGTCATTATAAAGTCATCCGTGGTCAATGGCAAAACATTTGTAACTGATAAAGGGGATGATTGCATTCAATAAATGTTGAAGTGGGCAGCTTGCACATGAACTGTTTGACTAAATGTCTCTACTGCTGTGGCTAATCAATACATACATTTACGGTCATTGTAATCAGTCATAAAGGAGTTTGGAGGCAATACATTGAAGATAGGAGGTTGCACTTAAAGTGTTTGATAAAATGTTAGTGCTGTAGCTGAATAATCACATGAATCTCAGTCCTTATAGTTTACAAGAGGAATTCATAGCCCACTTGCATTTACATTAAACCATGCATTAGTAGTCTTTGAGCATTGTTAGTAAGCCATTACATGCATTCATTGACATCATTCAGAGAAAACACAAAAAAGAAACTACAAACTGCGGTTAGCGGGGATTTTATGCACATAAAACTGTTTGACAAGAATTCCTAAAAAGAGCCAAAACAGAAAATTTTACATGGGCTCTTACAGTGGTTCTTATACAGGGGTCCAATAAATAAAATGAAGACAATGGCAGACCTGAAAAGTGTCCTTTTCTCAAAAGAATTCAATGATACATTCAATGGTGAACAACTAAGGGTCTTGCAGAAAGAAAAAGAAATAGGAAATTGGTTCTATGTAATTGGATTACAATTGAAGTCCATGAAATTTCCTGATGATGTTCTCTCTAAGTTGGAGGAATTAGACACATATTTGTCCAAAGTAGACCAGGCAGATTGGAGGTTTCTGAATTGGGCTTTGCAACCCTCAATGCTCGCTTTGGTCACATTTGGCGTTTAAATTAGCACCTGCGGAATGCATTATTTGAAAGCAGTGAACATTTATACCTGAATAAACTGCTCTTCAAATTAGGAAGCTCCCTCACTAGCGTGGTATTTAAGAAGAAGTAGAAGCTAAAACTAAGTTGCCTATCTTTTTGATCAGCTAGAGCACTTAAGGTTTATAAAACACCTAAGCGGTCGCCAGGCGAGATTTTCTGATTTAAGAACTTCAACTTCGATAGCAAACTAAAGGCGTTTCTAACTTCTCAAGTAATAAGCAGAGCAAGAGAAACTAGAAATGAACAAGGTAGATTTTCTGACAAAATACTTCGATAAACTCTTTCTCAACGAACATCTACACACTTCAATGTAAGTTGAAATCAAGATCATAAAAGTAAAACACCAATAACGGAAATCAGAGATTTTATATCAAGGCAAAGGAGGCTCATGATTTTATTACTCGAACTTCTGGAACAAAACTCACTTCTAACATGCCTGGAATAAGAAATTGCAGCTAAAGAGGCTTGCAATCTTATTCTTACACAATAGAAACAGCAATCACACTAACTCCTTGTTGGCTAAAGAGGCTCAACAATTTGCTATCACAACACAATTGAACGACACTTGAATAACAAATAGAAGGCAAAATAGGCTCAGTGTTTTGTTATCACTAGCATGGTTCCCAACACAAAGTGAACTGAAACTGAATAACAACTTGCTGCAATGCAGGCTCGCAATTTGCTAACATAATAATCGTTAAAAGAAAACTAATGAGCAAGGGCTCTTATTTATAGGCAAGCAGAGGAGTAGGGAACCCTAAAATCTCCTTTGCTTTCACAATCTAGGGCTTGCTCAGCAAGCAAGCTTTATTACTAAATCTAGAAAGAAGATAACATCTAAAACCCTAGAAAGCAGAAAAAGCGGGAAACGCCAACTATTACATCTTATCCTCTTTCTATCCTCAAAGAATGGATAAGGATTATTCCAAGAATAGAAAGAAAGCGGGAAAGAAAGCTTCTAGAAGAAAGTTGCTTTAAAGCTCGATCACATCCGCTAGGAAATTTGAGATTGTGTCCTGGTTCGGTGCATCTATGCCCTCAATAGCAAAACACCGCTTTTCAAGAATATCTTCAGCATCTGCAATAGATTTGAGGAAATCTTTGACATCACTGGCCGCTTTCTCAAACCCTGCTAACATCATTGAAATATGACTTGGCAAAGTCTTATGTTTTTCTTTCATTCACTTCGATACAATCTTCTTGCTAAATTTATCTTTATGCATATTCCATATCCTTTCGCATTCACCCTTTGAGAGAGTAACGCTTTCAAGCCATGGGGGAATGGAAAAACACTTCTCAATCACATCAGGGTTTATACTGCAAATCAATCTACCATCTGCTGACTGGATCTCCCTATTAGCCGGGTTGTAATGCTTAATGCAAGCGATTACGAACTCAAGACTCTGAACTGATATAGGGATTGACGCTGCTGCAAGAAGTCCGGAATGCCCTAGGTTCTTGATTGAAGTGTTGCCTACTCTCTCCAAGGTATGCAAATCGAACACCGGCTTGATATGATGCAAATCTGTTTCAGCCGTTTTGATGTAATTGTGAAAGAGAGCTGATTGAGTCTTGAAAACGTTGGGAGTGTACTCCATTTCGGAAAACTTGAAGAATGACTGTAAACTCGCCCTAGTTCTGACAAGTTTTGAGCGATTTCTATTTTTAGAATGCTGATTTTTGTGTTCCAACAAACAAATTTTTGAAATTTTTTTCTGAGATATGGGTTTTGCTCATAATTTCGATGCAAGACAACCCAGATCGTCCGTTTTTGAAAATTTTGAATTTTGCCTGAAAAAGCAACAAACCCTAATTTCTTCAAATTTTCCCGAAAAAAGCTGGCACCTGGGTTTTGTTCAGAACAAGATTAGAAATGGACCCAGTTGATTAAATTTGCAAAACCTTGACATTTGATCGAAAAAGCAGCCAACCCTAAGTTTTGAAATTTTCTTGAAAAAAGTTGTGATATGGGTTTTCTTCAGAAGACTGATTGAAAAGGACCCATATGGTTGGAATTTGAATGCACTGAGGTTTTCACTGACATGCAAAATAAAAGCACTTGCTGCAACTTGATGAAGTTCTTGAAAAATTCTTCAGAAGATTAAGGCAAAAAAACCCAGATGACAGAAGAAAAGAAAGCCTTGGCCTTTTGCTTGAAAAATTTGATCTTCTGGAACAAAAAGATTGAAAAAGCAAGGGTTTATGCTTGCTGGTCTGAAAAATCTGATATAAAACCAGCAACTATGGATTCTTGAATCACAAAAATTCTTCAAACTTGCTGCTTCAACTTTCTCCTTTGAAGGCTACCTGCAAAAATAATGAAAAATACATGAAAGAATGATGTTAAATAGATTTTAGGGCTTTGGATTAGGTTTTGCTTTCTTTGCTTTTATTTCCAAAACCCTAAAACTCAGTCTCTTTGAACTTGGACGCCATTCTCCTCTTGCAATTTTGAAACCTTTTGAAAACTTCGAAAAATATTCTAAGGCATGAACATTTGGGTGCCCTTCTTCAACTGGGGCGCTCACTTCTTCCAGTGTTAGCCAAAATTTTGATATTTTCAAATTTCCTTCATTTTAACATACTACTTTGCCTTTGATTTCCCGTTGACAGATTGACCCGACAGGTGAGCTGAAGGTTTCACAGCGGAGTTTGACTGATTCTGAGAAAGAAGTTCTAGAGGTACCCTTGGCAAAATCCTTCATCTTGACCTCCGAATTCATGGGAGCCTTTTCCTTCCAGGGGCGCCCATTTCACCCAGAGAGCCATTTTCATGATCTTCAAATTTCTTCATTAAATCCCTTTCTACAGATGATCTCGTCAAATCTGGAGCCCCGGGCATCGGATCCACTGCCTGTTATGCTCATCGCGAAGCTGACGAAGAATGAGAAGGGGTCTTCTGGGACGAACCTTGCCAAAAAGTGAATTCAAAGTCTCCAAAAGTTTGGGCGCCCATCTTGGTTGGGGGCGCCCATGTCCACCAGACTTAGTTTATTTTTGATCTTTCTGTGTTTGCTTCCGAAACTTCGTTCTCAACCTTCATCGAACCTTAGTCCACCAGACTTAGTTTATTTTTGTTCTTTCTGTGTTTGCTTCCGAAACTTCGTTCTCAGCCTTCATCGAACCTTAGTTTCAGCTCCTCGTATCTGGTGACTGCGAACTCTGATTGAAGTGCTAGATATCTCGTTTGAAAGCTGGATCAATTGTGAAGAGATCTCGTTAGATACTTGTTTGCAAATTCATCTGTTAGATGCCCTAAAAACTTGGGCGCCTTTCTTCACTGGGGGCGCCCACTTTGCCAACACAGTCAAATTTTTATATTTTTTCAAATCCTTCACTCTGTTTTCCGTGTGAATCCCTCCTGTTCATCGTCAAATCCCGGGTGACTGAATGATCTGTTGACTGCGTCGTTGGATTTGCTGCGAAGTTGACAAAGAACTGAACAAATTTGACTGGAGGCTTGAAACCCTAATTTTATCATATGATGCCCCAAAAAGGTGGGCGCCTTTCTTCCACAGGGGCGCCCAAACTCAGTGTTAAAAAATTTCATGAATTTCCAATTTTTTTTCTCGTTCTTCGTGCATGTTCATCATTTCATCTTCTGTCGAATGCTTCGAACGTTGGATCTGACGCCTGACAGCCGGCTGACCTCCATTGATGACCTTGGAGCTCCAGATATGCTTCTGAAAAAGCAGAATAGACCCAGTAGGGCAAAACTGACTATTTTGAGACTCTGACTGCACCAACCTGATATGGACGTATTTTGAGCCAATCAAAATCAGTTTGGACCCTGTCGAACCAACTTTCTATTTTTAGAAAATTTTGCCAGTATCCGTTTCGAAAGAAACCCAAAAAAACCTAGAAAACGTTACTAAATTTAGAAAATTTCTAAAAATAGCAGTTTTCCTAAAATTTAGGGATGAAAAACTGAGATCTGGGTTTTGTCGGTTAGTTGCTCTGAGCAGACCCAGATCGTCAGATTTTGGAAATTTTGAGTTTTTACCCTTCATGCAAGACATGCAAACCCAAATTTTGACCTTTTTGACTGATTTAACAAGACTTTTACTCATTTCTTCAAAATGTCTAAGTGTAACAAAAATTTTAATTTTGGGGTACAACAAGTCCAGCACAAGTTTATGGAACATCCTTGTGAGGAGGTGAGACTTGTAGTTGCTTCTTGTCACAGTGAAATCATAAGAATAATAGCTCTTGTGGCACCCTATAACAATGACATATTGAAGAAGGCTCTACATTTGAGTGTGGAGAGCCTATATGGGTTACATGATGTCAAAGCCCCTACTTTTGGTAAGAGGGCTAAGATTTTAGAAATCACGGCAAGAACCAAATCATTTATCATTTTGTTGGATCTCAGATGTGATAAATTGATTCTTCAAATGTTTCAATGCTTCCTAACTGAAATTAGGAAGCATCATCCAGACAATGTGAGGGTTTATATTCAAACTATTATGTCCTTAATCTTAGATGAGGATGATGATATCTGCAAGCGGTTGCAATCAGACTTGTTGGCCATTTGGAGAAAGGAGCATAATATCTCACCTATGGCTTATGAATTCTCAAAAGGGCTGATTGAGCACAAGATTGAGGGGTTCAAGAAACAGATGTCTGAAGATGAATTAATCTCAATGGGCTTACAAGTTACAGGGTCTTCCAAAAAAAGTAAGAACCAAATGAGAAGGGAGCAGATTTGTTTCACATGTTAGGGGTCTTGGACACCTAATCACAATTGTGGGGCTAGTAAGGAAGATAAGTCAACCAAAGAAGTTTGGATCAGCAATGAAGAGGATAGATGCCAACATATTGAATCAATTGCGGCTTCAGGTAAAAGTTACACAAGTTTCTTTGTAGGTAATTTGGAGATTATGCTTGACAAACTGGGAAAGGTAATGGCTTCTTTTGAGGATCCTATGGGTAACAAAAGATATCAAAAGCTGATTCGTTGATGGTGAACAACAGTCCTTATGCACTTGTTTGTCATAAGATATCAAATATGAATTTTCGAATAGATATGGATTTGGAAAATCACCTTGCATATACTCGAGATTGCAAGCCTAAGCATGAGGATGTCTACATTTTTTCAAATCTCTCACAAGGTATGAACTTCCCCTATTATATGAAGATTGGCATTAAGAAGGAGCATGAGGTATACAAAGTTCTTGTTTGCACGGATTTACCAAGAAGTTTGAATGAATATGGGAGTCATACCATTGAAGAGTTGACAGGTAAATGGTTAGCAATTGATCACACTCTCTCTCTAACCAATAAGAAAGCATTATATTTGTTGCATGAGCCATATTCTAGCAGCCTACAACCAATTGGGAATGAATTTTCAGATTTGGTTCCTTGGCCTCCATCTCACATTTCAATGTATGGAAGTTTTCCTATGATTCTAATCATCAAATTTTCAGATCATGCAGTGATGATAACCACTGGTTGTATAGATTTGAGTGGACATAGTGATCTTTACAGCACTTGGGAAACGGATGTTGATGAGAATTTACCAGTCCATGAGAGCAAAGGCATTCGGGAAGTGAGTATAAATCAGTTTTTTAGACTTGTTGCTGCTGAAAATCGTGAAGGGATGTGTGTGATTACATTTGGAGATACACTGAAAACTATTCCTCATTTCATGTTGAGTATGCTTAATGACATAAGAGATTCAGGTACATACATGGGTGACAGGCTTGCACTTAATAGTAGAGTTTTAGTTTATGTTTATATTAGAGTGATGCAGCGTCAGAATGGTGGTTCCCTTTTGAGGTTGATTTGGAATCCTGGAATCACTTGGGTTTGCAGTTCAATAGTTGAGGATGAGGAAGCCAATGTCAGCTTACCGGGTTCACTCCCATGGTGTTCCAGTTTAGTTTTTTTGGAGAGCAGTTACCTGAGGAGTTGACAGAGATGGTGCAGTATTTGGTTGCTCTACTTACTAGTTATCAGGAGGTCTCTTGTGTTGGCATTCAACAGAGCAGTGCTTTCAGCGGTTGGTGCTATCGATCTCCTAGGTTGACTTGGGACCCTGGGATCATACTCAATTTCAGTTTGGTTCAGCATAGTGATCTTGGGGTAGCATTGGAATTGCTTGAGGACAAGCAATTTTGGGAAGGGAGGACTGTAATGCTCCATTTTCTAGCTCGCATTGTATGATGTTGTCGTTAGCCTATTTCTCCTTGGTTCTGTAGGCTAACCAAGGCTTTTAAGGAATCTTGAGGATTTTTGGCCTAGGCAATTTGCATTGCAAGTCAATCCGGGGCGTTTGGAGGTAGTTTTGGCATACTTACTATTTTTAGTAAGTCATTAATGCTACTAATAGTAATTCATCAGGTGGGCCGTGATCTCCAGTGACAGTGTCTTTTCAATGGAAAATTGGTTATTATCGTTAGATGATTTCAATTCCATTGGTATAATTCATCTCTGCATTAATAAAGTTTCAGTTATAAAGTTTAATTCAATTATTTAACTTTATTAATGTGAGTCTAAAGTTAAGTGGGAAAATGAATAGTAAAAGGGGCCCCTTATTTTAAAATACATGAGACATCAAAAAGGCAAAAGGAAGTTTATGTTTTATCCCACATTGGTTAAAAGTGTGAATGAGCTCTTATGAGAAGCTTATAAAAAGTGTTGCAAGGGCTCACTTTCAGCCATGCTTGGTATATGCTTGGCTTATTATTTTCTGGAGAATTGGGAGCTTTGGCTTTTAGCAGGTTTGAGGACAGAAACCCTCGAGCTTGGAGGCAGTGGATGGAAACCCATTGTTCGTTGGAGATATCACTCAAGTGTCTCACTCTGTGTCTCAAAGTCATATTTCTGGTTGTCCAATCTGAATGTAAGTTATGTGGCTACTATTGGATATTTCTGTTGTTATTCTATTGAAGATTTTAAGGCAATATTCATATTTAATCTCTATTTCAATCTGATATTATATGATTTTCAGTATAATTTGTTGGATAAATAGAAATCAGTTTGCATGCAAATTGTTTGTTAAATTTTTTGTGGAACATTTGAGAAAAAATTGGGGCAAATATCCATAGGGGATATTTCAAATATTGATTCTTCAAACTTTTGATTTGCTATTGATAATCTTCAACCCTTTGTAAATTTATGAAGACAATCACTTTTACATTTGCTTAAACTCCATTGATGCTCAGATGTGACCTCCGTATGAAGCCACCAACACAATCAAAGAGAGGCTACGTTCTCTAAGATTGAAGTTATAGTGAAATCCTAGGTTTCTTCTCCAAGGCCAAAGCTTCTTCAGAATAGACAAAATGTTGAATGATTCAAGAATGAATGAAATCCCTTTTCAAAAGCCTTTATATAATATTTAATTTGCATTTGGCTTCATCTCATTTAATTTCACTTTAATTTCATTTACATTTCCCTCTATTTGGTGCACAATATAAAGTATACTTTATTAAACACTTATATCTCCCCTTAAATAACACTTTATCACTTATAATAGAGTATATTTTAAAAGCATTTAATATATCATCTCTTAAAGTGGGCCCCCAATATAACTTAAATGCACTTTAAATAATCAACTTCAGAATTCATTAAATCACCCCCTCATAATAAATTCAATTAAATATTTAAATTATGTGCACTTTTTAATTAATTAATTATTATTATTAAAGTACAACTTTAATAATAATAAAAATGCCATAACTTCCACAATAATGCATATAATTCAATTTCGTCTGCTCTAGGAGGTAACCCACTACATCCACTGCGCATCCAACTGCCTTACTAAAAATAGTAAGGGACCCTCTCTAACATCCACTGACTTACTATAAATAGTAAGTCCCTCAAAACGGAACCAAAGTCCCCTGAATATCAATGCCTCAGAACATACGAGGGATCTAGAGAGATAAACACTTACAACTGCCACCTAAAGAGCTCCATAACGCCCAAACTAGACCCTCTAATCCACCACACTAGCCTACGAGGGTCAAATGATAGGCTAATCCTTTGAACTCTGATGCTCACGAAATTGGGGACATTACACTTTCACAAAAGCCTAATCATTTGGCCATCCCCAGGATGGATTTAGAAACATCACATTAGGGACTTCATTGGGAGCACAGTCTAGAAAAGCAAGAGATCTAGTGTCACATCCCATCATGTTTCACAAGTTTTGGGATAATCATTGCCCTCTCTAACAAAATGCCACTAAAGTTGTCTCTGTAAAGCTTGGAGCCTACTAACTTTCCATTAAGATACTAGTGGCTGAAATTCATCATGGATTTCACAATTTAGAAATATGCATCATAAATCCACCTCTCAATCTCATTATCATGGATTGTGTCTTCCACTCTTAATAATGAATATGTAAGTGGTTGACATAAGAAAAGGCCAAGCCCAAGTAACTTCCTTTATCTTGTCCTTTATTACATTCTCTTCTATGTCTAAGAGTTCCTTCCTACTCCAGTTATTAGCTTCTTCCCTATCTCTGACAATGGCTCACCAATACATATTGTGTGTGTGTGTGTTGTCTTGTGATCATTAGAGCTTTGTTACAATTGTGTACTTGAACCATGGTAGTCCTATGGTTGGGCCAATATTGAACCACCATTCTTGAAAATTTGGTAAGAGTTTGAGGTCTAGTGGAACTTGAAGAAGTTGATCCTGGTGGAATATTGGTGAGGTTTTGGATTGTTGCATGTTTGAATCTAAGAAAGTTTTGTGCCTATCTATCTGTGTCAAAGACCCTGGTCCTGAGTGGAGGATTGGATGCACTTGTTAAACTATAATACCTAGTAATCATTGTAAATGTAGATGAAACCCAAGGTGGAAATTGTAATTTATATCATTGTTTCATTTTTTCCTTATCAATTAGGGTATGATCAATGTCTCGTTGAGAGTGAAAAGGATCATTCAAATCTAGTTTGTGATCAAATTCCTTGTATAACTCTAAGGTAAGGTTACAAGGTTTTGATCAAACAAACCCTAGCCAAAGAGAAATGTTTAACTCTGAAGGAAACATTGAACAAACCCTTTCCAACAACTCCCAAACAAAATGTAATCACAAGATTTGTTTACAACTAACAACCCTACTAAGTTTTCATTTTCAACTAAAATAGAATAATCATTAGTAGACAGTACTTAACTAGATTAACATCCCAAATCATTTTTACATCCCACGATCCCAACACTAAGATATCAAGAATCGTTACACAAGAAGATAATGTATCGTGTAGGCTTATTGTTGTAGAAAGAGTAAAGCATCATTAATACCACAAACACTAAACTCAACACTAACAAGATAATCTTGACAGTCTTAATACCTTTGCATTGTCTCATCAACTTTAATATAGAAGCCCAGGTTGTCACAATCACAATAGTATAAAATATTTCATAGAAGCCTGTACTTCTCTGTGACAAACATCAACTTTAATATTTTAGAGTTTCAAAAATCATTGTTTAAAGTGTTTTTGGGTGTGTTGTCTTTTCTCGCTTGTGGGAGGACTTGGGAGTGCTTGGGAGCACCTTGGGTTCTTTGTGGGTACACGGTACACTACACCTACCCACAGAGAACCCAAGGTGGTTGGGATGCTCCCAAGGCACTCCCATCGTCGCTTCACTCCTAAGATGTTCTAAAGCGGGCACGAGCCCTCCAACAGGAGCACCTGATAACATAGACTTAATTTTAATGATAGATGACAAATTTATTTTTTGTTAGTTGCATTTTTGATAGGTTGTCAATTGCTCCCTTAATTTAATGACGTCATCTGTCAACTTGCAAAGCATACTATATTTGCATCATAGGTACAAAGTATGTTATCTCTATGAATGACCAAAGCATGGTAGTGCCAAAAGAGCATTAAAAGCAATACTATTTTTCAATGATTGTTTACAGTGTGTCCAAGTGTGACATTTTTATGAATTCAATTGCATTTTAAAATTGGCATTTCAGGTCTCTCTCTCTATTGGACCCCTCATCAAGGAATATCTTCAAATCATGGTAGCATTCAAAATTCATAAAATATAGAATCACATAAATATATAAAGTTGCAGGAAATGTATAACCTAGCTTGCATCCTATAATGTCCCCTTTTCCTAGGCAGTTGACAAATGCAATGGTTAGTCTACCAACTAGTCCCCGTAGGCTAACATGGTGTTTAGGGGATCCTTTGACGGCAATTTGTGGCTCTTTAGCAGGCCTTTTGGTATTCATTTCAATATTCTTCAGCTTAGTGTTTTAGCTTATTTGTGGTGTGCCTTTTGGAGGCCATTCTAGATGTTTTTACCCACACTTACTATTTTTAGTAAGTCACTTGGTCATATTGCTCATACTTACTATTTATCAGTGAACCACGGGGACGCGTTTCCCCCCAAAATGTGACCCGTTTCGGAAACGGGGACGTCCCGGGGACGGGGGGACGGGTACTTGGCGTCCCCCGCCGTCCCGCCACCGCCACCAAAGCGCCGCCGGAGACGGGGAGACGTCTCCACGTCTCCAAGTTTCCTTGGAGACGTGGAGACGTCTCGAAGTCTCCTGGGGAGACGTCTAGGAGTTTCTCGGGAGACTGGGAAACGCCTAGCCGTCTCCCGTGTTGAGACGCGTCTATGGACGCATAAAACAAATTTTAACTTAAAATTTTAGTTTATTTTTATTTCCTTGTTGCCCTAAGTTGGCGTGGGCCCCACCCCTTCCTCTAAAACAACACAAAACAATGTTTTCATTAAGATTTGATCATTTCAATCACATTCAAAGACTGATTTTTTTTTGCAGCCAGCTGAAGAAGAAGAAAAACAGTGAAGAAGTCTGATTGAAGGGGTGAAAATAAAGATTGCAAGTGTGATAGGAGTGAGAAGGAGCAAGAAGAAGAGGAGGAAGAGGATTCTACTTCATTTTGGAGAGATTTTTCAAGCACAAGGTAGGGTTTTTGAAGTTTTTTTCAAATTTCTTGTTGTTTTTCAAGTTTTTGTTTTAAAATTTATTTTCTTAGTTTAAAGTTAAACTTGTTTTCTTTTTTTCTTATTCATCTCAAAGACTCAAATTCAGATTTGATGTTGAATCTTGAGAGCAAAATGATGAAGATGATTGAATCATTCATCATTTTGCCCTCAAGATTCAACATCAATTTTTTTATTTTAAAATTTTAATATTAAAGTTTAAACTTTAAAGTTAAACTGTTAAACTTAAAGTTAAAAGACTTAAAGTGTAAACAGCTTGCTTTTTTAATTTTTTTTCCTCAGATCCTTTCTATTTCTCAAATACTATTAGTTATTAGTTATTACTTATTTATATTGCTTATAGAGCTTGCTTTTTTTTCCTCATATCCTTTCTATTTCTCAAATCCTTTTTATTTTCTAATTTCTATTTGCAAACTGCAAAGTAAAATTTCAAATTTGTTAACTTATTTCAATTTTCATTGTTCAATGTTCATTGTTTCAATTTGTTAAAGTAGGCTGATTTTATTTTAATTTTGTGAATGCAGTGTCACTTTCACGATGAGCACCGAAGACATGAGTGGGGATGACATGGAAATTCACTCTCATAGTGAACATGATTCAGATTTTGAACCTGAGAATGAGGGGGATGACCATGGGGCTGATCCTGCAGCCCAATCTAGTTCCTTGGCGAGTGCAGCAGCTAGTACAGGTTGCCCTTCAGAAACCTTGGCAGAGTTTGCTAGGGGTCATTTTGATCCAAAGTCTCCTCTGAAACAGTTTGCTACAAGAATACAAAGCACATCAAGTTCAGGTGGGGGAACAAGGAAGTGGAAGTGCAACATTTGTCATATGGAATGGTTTGGTAGCATGACTCGAGTGAATGCACACTTTCTTTTTTGGACAGGAAAAGGTGTGGAGCCTTGTAAGTTTTTGAAGGAGGCTAAAAATATAAAGTATAGAATGGAGTTTAACAAGCTTTGGGGCATTCCAGAGGACACAAATATTTCAGTCCCTACTACTTTGACTGGTAGGGCAGCCCTTCAGCAAATCCAGCATGCATCAGTGCCACATACTTTTCAGACGGGAGGAATGATGTTTGGAACTTCATCCACTTCCACTTCTAGTGTCGCTAGGGGGACAGCCACAGGGAAACGCAAGTTGCAGACATCACAAAGTAACCCCATAGCTAATATGTTTAATGTGCAGTTGAGAGATGAGATAGATGAATCCATTGGCAAGTTCTTTTTTGCCAATGGAATTCCATTTCATGTTACACGGTCTCCTTATTATAGGGAGATGATGGCTATGGTGGCTAAGGGAGGAACATCATATGTGCCACCAGGTGAGACAAAAATGAGGACCTCGATCTTGGATAAGTGCTATTCCAAGATCGATATTTTGATGGAGAAGATGAAGGCATGTTGGGTGGCATCTGGGTGCAGTATAGTTATGGATGGGTGGACGGACATTAGCCATCGTCCACTCATCAACATCATGGTCACATGTGCAGAGGGCCCATACTTCCTTAGAGCAGTTGATTGTACAGGGCATCGCAAAGATGCTGATTTTCAGTTTCATCTCCTCAGGGAGGCTATTGAGGAGGTTGGGCCACAAAATGTGGTCCAAGTAATCACAGATGCAGCCCATGTGTGTAAAGCAGCAGGGAAACTCATTGAGGCAGCCTATAGACATATTTGGTGGACCCCATGTTGTGTGCATGCCATGAACAATGCACTCAAGGACATGGGGAAGATTGATTGGATTAGAGGAGTGGTCACTGATGCGAGAGATGTGCAGATGTTTATCTGCAACCACCACACTTCCCATGCACTCTTCAGGACCTTCGCGAAGAAGGAGTTCTTGAAACCGGTGGAGACCCGATATGCATCATATTTCATTCTCTTGGAGAGAATGATTGAGTTGCAAGAGGCATTGCAAGTCATGGTTATGACTAATGAGTGGAATAGGTGGGCCGAGGCCAAGACAGCACAGGGGAGAAGGGTGAAGGAGATAGTGAAGAGTGATGTGTTTTGGACTGATGCGAAATACATTGTCTCCATCATTTCTCCAGTATTCCAGGTTATCAGATATGGGGATGGGGATGCACCTAACCTTGGAGAGGTGTATGAGTGCATTGACTCTATGCTTGACCAGATGAGGGCTGCTGTGCAAGTGAAGGACCCCTCTCTAGCATTCTACAATGAGCACATCCGGCCAATCATTCAGCGCAGATGGGACAAGTTGAACACTCCTTTGCATATGGCTGCCTTTGCCTTGAATCCTAAGTGGTACATGGCTAGACCAGGTAGAGTGACACCGATTCAGGATGATGAGGTGAAGGCAGGTTTCTTTAGGTGCATAGAGAAGATGTATGATTCTACAGATGCCAGCACAATTCGCACTGAGTGGACCAGATTTGCCACTCTTAGAGGCTATTCAGATGCAGCAAAGGTGGATATAGTTTCTATGGCACAGGAGGACCCACTTTTGTGGTGGAATTGTCATGGTTCGAAATCTTTGACCACCACTCTAGCTATTCGTCTGCTATCCCAGGTTTCCAGTTCTTCAGCTGCTGAGAGGAACTGGTCTACATATAGCTTCATCCACTCTCTTAAGAGGAACAGACTTACCTCTAAGAGAGCAGAGAAGCTTGTGGCTGTACACAGTGCTTTGCGTCTCATGGACCGCAAGACAATTGTGTACAAGGAGAGTCCAGCGGCACGATGGGATGTGGAGCCAGAGGAGCCTTCACAGATTGATGAGGATGATCCTACCACTTCAGATGCAGGGCTGGTTGGTGTGAGCTTGAGGGATCTTGACCATGTGGAGTCCAGCAGTTCCAGTGATGGGGAGTTTGGAGATGATTAGAGGCCTCCATTCACTACATTTTGAGTTTCGACATTTTGGCATTTTGTCTTTTCAATTTTCATTTTGTAATGCTACTTATTGTAATGAACTAATGATGAATCATGTAATCAATTAATCATCTTTATAGACTTTGTCATATCATCAATGTTATTCATATTTGGGCCTTTGGCGATATAATAGAAATCTCCAATTTGACAATTCAAATATCTTCGTATTTAGATTTAGTATTTCAAATTTTGCCATGTTATAAATTTACTAATTTCCTATAGTTTCATTTGAAATGTAATTCTTATACTGCTATACTATTATACATCTTTTCAAAACTAGTTTTTCAAGTACTATAAGTATATGTATAACTATATCAGCGCCACCCCCCCGCCACCCCCCCGCCGCCGTCCCCCCGCCGTCTCCCTGCCGTCCCCAAACTAAGGCCCTTTGTCCCCCCGTCTCCGAAACGCGTTTCCCCGTCCCCCCGTTTCCCCGTCCCCCAGGCCCGTGGAACACTGCTATTTATAGTAATTCATGGTTGGATCAGTTGCCATCACGTCTATATTTGGAAATTTTTGATGGATCACTCCCACGAGTTGGTGTTGGTATTATTTGGGGAGTTGATGATTTAATTATATTATTAAAGTTAAATTTAACTTTAATAATATTATTTATTATTGATAACTTTATAATATGGCATTATAAGAAGTTAAGAGGTGATATGTGGCATTTAATGAAGTATTATATTTTAATGTTACTTTATGAAATATCATTAAAAAAGCAAATGTTATTAAATGCCAACAAAAGCAAATAATATTTTAAAAAGGTTATTCGGCCAAGTGGGACGTGGTAATTGGAGAAGTATAAAAAGCAGGGTTACCCGGGGACGCGTCCCCCCTCCAAAATCCCCCGTCCCGGTTCCGGGGACGTCCCGGGTACTGGGGGACGGCTAGGGGACGGCAGGGGACCGTCCCCCTTTTTTGAAAAAACTCAGGAAACGTCCCGGGGACGGGGGGACGTCGTTGACCAAATAGGGACTGGTCAGCCGTCCCCTACATTTTGAAAGCCAAAAACATGAATTTTTTTAAAAAAATTGCAATCTTTAATTTACAAATTTTTTAATTAAATGGTGTGCGCGATGAAGGTTTGTGTGGTTTCGAAGGTCTTCATTTGGGCTTGGTGGCGGGGGCTCCACCCCTCGACGCTGCCCCTCGACCCCGCTGGGGGTGCTGCCCCTAGACCCCCGCAAGGGGCGCTGCCCCTTGACCCCACTAGGGGCGTTGCCCCCAGACCCCACAAGGGGCGCTGCCCCTTGACCCCCGCGAGGGGCACTACCCCTCGATCCTGTTGGGGTGTTTCCCCCAAAACCTCATTAAAACTATAGGTCTAAGCATGTTATAGGCCAATGATGAATCATGATCATTAAACCTACAAAATACATATCCCCTGTTGCAAATCTTTGCATCTTTTGTAGTCAAAGCCATAATCAAGGATTATCTTGTTCCATACATTAGACATACGATATTGTATTTTGATTTTCATAACAAACTTTTAAACTATATGGCAGCAATGTAGCCTTTGGGCATTTTGATATAAGTTTATAAATTATAACTTGGAGGTTGTTTTATGATTTGTGTAACTGTATGTTAATTTTGAATGCGTATTGACTATTGACTTTGAGTATTGGCATAATGTTGAACACAAATGTTATATGTTAATGTTCTATAATGTGTATCATGCATGCCTTATTCATGTTATCTATTAAATATTTAAAATTTCCCTATATTTTTTAAATTTTCCCTATATTTTTATATAGCCGTCCCCTGCCGTCCCTAATTTTGGCCTCAAAAATCGGAAACTTGGGGACTCGTCCCGCCGTCCCCTGCCGTCCCCGTCCCGGAAACTTGGGGTAACCTTGATAAAAAGCAAAAGTTAATGCTTTTTCAATTATTCATTGATATTTGTGTAAATTTGGAGAAGACTAAGCAAGGGTTTGCTGGTTGAGAGTTTCAACTTTTCTAAGGATGAAATTCTTCGAAAAAGATAGTGTTTGCAGGTGTGAAAGATCACCCAAGGGCACTTCACAGGATAATCTCATTCAGGGGTTATCATTGAGCTTCATTGAATCCAGAAGATATTCAAATCAGACATTCAAGGGAGAATCATATAGATTTTGGTAATTGTTGATGTTCTTTGTTTCTGATCAAAACACTATCAGCTGGCATGTGGGAATCATTGCAGGCCGTACAGTTTTGAGCAGGCCATACCACCTACAATTGGGGCGTGAGAATTACCTAGGTTCAAACGACTAGGTCTTTGACTTGAAAACACCTCCAAAGTGGGTGTCTAGGGCATAGGGGAAGTTTGCATTAGTTTCAAGGTGTGGTTGTCAGGCATTGAGAAGTGGCATCCCATTTTATGAGTTTCCAATTTGCTGTTAATTCAATTTTCAGACCTACAATATTACATTTTGTAATTCGGGTATGATTCCAACATATTTTCTTTAAGCAATAATCAAATCTGGGTTATTTAGGTTATTTATTACATGCATTTACTTGGTGTTTATTTATTTTGCAAATATTTGGATTTCCTACATTACCTGGCAAAAACACAATAAATTCAAAAAATATTTAAAACAAAAGAAAGAAAACTCAGAACAGGAGGGGATATTATACATCCCCCTTGATATTTCCTTCATTGATCTTTCCATGCACGTAATGTCTACCAATTATAGATCAACTGTGCTTCTGTTATTAGTATTAATAAAATATGGATCTGTAGATTCTATTGGCTTGACTTGCTACCTACCTTTTTTCTAGGCAATTCTTTCCTTCCCTTTGTTTCCTTTTGAAACTGGAAGCTCTTCTATTAGGAAATGCCTACTACCTACCTTGTCATAAGCAGACCAGGTCATGTAGATATAAGAGATGCCAAAATTTGACCACTTAGGAAAAATAAATTAAAAAAATCTAAACCAAAGCATGCTTATTTTCCAAAAATGATGTCCTTATTAGTGTTTGTTGTTGATGTCATTGTTGGTGTGCCTTTGTCAATGTCAGTGCTTGTATTGTTTCATTAGCATCAATAATTTTGTCCACCTTGGACCTTTGTGAGTATAGTTGTGTAAGACTAGGAAAATCAGGGGAAAGGCACGAATCATCAACAACAACCACAAAACTACCTGAATTCAAGCCATAGAAACCCTAATCTAACAATGAAGCACAAGATGACAATATAAATCAAATAATAAACCAATAATACCTCGATTCCTATGCCAAAGTTAATTCTCCTTCATTGCTCTTCTCAATTTTGCTTGTTTGCTCTCAAATATGTAGTGTGCAATATTTGCAATAAGCTCAATGTAGATGTTTGATAGTGAGATCTCAAGATGAATGCTATGAGTGATGTGATAGCAAAATATTGAAGAATGTGGTTAAAATTGGAATGAGGTTGATAGCTTGATTTTATAGAAATCCAAATTAGATGGAGGGTGAGGATTAAGAGGTGATGATGTATGATCAATGGTAGAGATTGATTGAGAAGAATTAAATAATTACAAGCATTATTTAATTTTGGAGGTAGTATATGAATAATTAAATAATTAAAAATAATTATTTAATTATAGAAGAAAAGAGGGAGATAAATAATTAAATGACTAGGAACAATCATTTAATGATAGATGAAAAGAGGGAAATGAATAATTAAATAATTGAAAACAATTATTTAATTATAAATGAAAAGAGGGAAATGAATAATTAAATGATTAGGAGCAATCATTTAATTATAGATGGAAAGAATTAAATAACTGGAAACAATAATTAATTATAGAGGGAAAGTGGTAAAAATAATTAGATAACTGAAAACAATTATGTAATTATAGATGAAAAGATGATATGAATAATTAAATAAATAACAGTTACTTAATTATAGATGAAAAAGGTGATTAGTGACATAATTAAATAAATAAAACTTATTTAATTAATCTGAAGAAAAATAAAGATTAAGTGAATTAATTAAATAATATAAAATTATTTAATTAATAGAAGAAAGTGTCATTAAGGAATAATTAAATAATTAAAAACTATTTAATTATGTGAGAAAGATGCAAATTAGTGTAAAAATGTTATCCGCAGGCTCAGGACATTTTTCAGTGTCTACAAGTTGTACTTGTACTTATGTCATCATTATATCGCTAGCCTGATTATCATAAGAAAATTATAAGTTAGAACTACTTTCTCTTGAATTTAATCTTGGCCAAATTTGCTGTTATATATCTAGTCCTCCTTTAATGCAGAGAAGCACTTGTTAGATAAACAGTTCATCCAAAGACAGAACAAAGTGCTTGTTATAGAAACAGCTGGTTTAGAGGCAATCATTAAGTGCAGGCATGCCTGCTAAGCCACCCTAATAGGGGAACGATTATGGCCATCACAAACCTTCCAAATAGACTTCTATCTAATGTCTGTAGCATTTATGTCTGTTATAGTCTACTAATTTTTGTTTACCCACAACTGGACCCACTCCAACACTATAATCCTATAGACACAAAGATTTTCTTTAGTTCCTCCTAGTCCTCATAAAGAGTTGTGCCACTAGGAGACCAAAAAAAAATTCAAACTAAAAGGCACATGGCTCATCTCTACAACCTTTGGCTAAAACATAGCATTACCCATGTAAGACTCCTAGTTGCTCTTAGTAAATTCTAAAGACAAGCCTTACAGAGTCTGCTTTCGTGAACTTGAATAAGTCCGTTGAATTTATTGACAAAAAGTGGATTCTCAAGTTTGATATGGTTTCCCTAATTCTTTTTTCCTCTATATTTTGCAATTGTTTTTCCATTAAATTTGAAGCAGCATTCAGTGATCTATCCGACCTTAATATTTGATTGTAAGGACTTGTAATAACATTGTTAAACTTCAATATTAGACTTCCAGTAATTCTAGTTTTCTCTTGAGAGGTTCTGTAATCTATTTTTTATGTCAAGAATTTAGATACTGATTTCTTTCTTGTACGTGATATTGTCCAGGTTTTTTTGGCTTCGTCTATGTTTGATGTGCTAATCAGAAGTGCAGACCTTAGGTTTATTTGTAACTGATATGTGTTAAAGTAAGAATATGCATTTAACTTCCAAAACATGGTAAGCATTTGATAATAATATATCTTGCTGAAGTATAGGATTCCCACCAGTAACTACTTTGTTTTTATCTCCTAACAGGAAAACAGAATAGACAGACAGAACCTGATACAATATTTGTTTCATTCATAGTTACAATACTACTCTTGAGTGGCTAAATACTCTTGGGATTTACTTGGTTTTCTGGAAAAACAACCAGGCTCAACTCTTTGCCAAGTTTCAGGTTATTTATGAAATTGTCATCAAAACTAAGAATGGAATTTTAAATCTACTTTGGATGGCTTGAGTTGGCATTTTGATTTAATCAACAAAATTCAGAGTTTTTGCTGATTTGTTCATTGAAATTTTTATTTGTGCCAAGTTAACCGTTATTTTTCAGTGTGGCAAGTCATTCAATAGTTCAATTTGTGTGACTACGGTTTTACTTTGTAAACAATGTGCATGTCAGAATAAGCATCTATCTATCTTATTACTTATTTTGTCCTTGTTATGTTAGATTTGCTTTTGCAACCTTTGGTTTAAGAGCCTAGCCTGTGAATATAGCCTCTAATAATGCCCCTCTCCAGATTTTAATTGAAAGAAATGTAGAAAAAAGGTTACCCTTGTTGGCCCAAAACATGTCAACACATTATTGATGAATTAGTGCTTGCGTTAAATTTTTTCATTTCTTACACTTCCACTCATGCACTGATCCAGAGACATCGGATAACATGCAGAAATTCAGTACATCATCAGGAAAGTGTAGCTCTGGATCTAATGAAGAAATGTGGGCATTTAAGAATATATGGTTGGCAGTTCAGCAGGGAGAGGTATGAAGCTAGAACATTTAGAATGTTTTTAATGATATGACTTTCTGTTTCAACACAGTATTTTGAAAGTAGAGGTCAAAATGACAATTTGGCTCACTGCATTTTTAGATTGTCGTGCTGGTTGGTGGAGAAAAGGCTGGAAAAAGCACACTGCTGAATTGCCTTGGAAGACAATGTTCAATCACATATGGTGATGCTATAGTTTGTGGTAATAGTGTACGCTATAATTACTGGGCACAACAAAACATCATTGGCTTTTGCCCTCAGTATGCGGTCAGTACTTAACCTGCATATTCTGTTTACTTATGGTCTGTGTATGCTAAAACTCTGCCTTTAAAAAAGGAGGGTACTTAGAAATTTCACCATTTGCTTGCTGGCTGCAATTGATGTACCAGGAGAACACTTGAAATGGTTTCTTACATTTTGTCTTAAAAACGAAAAGAACAATTATTCAGAACTTAAAAGTGGTATTTGAAACTATTTTCTGCTTGATGTAGTTGGTATACCCAGCATTGACACTACGAGAACACCTGAAATTATTTGCTTCATTGAAGGGCCTAGCAAATCACAACATACCAGTTGAAGCAATCCTCAATGCATTGAATTTAACAGGTAAAGAGTGTCAAGCAATATTACATGTTTAGGTTATGTAACCCCTATATTTTTTTAGGGTTGGACCATATATCGAGGCCATTCTCTAGTCTCCACTTGCACTTTTCACTTCCTTCTAGTTTAAAGATTGCTTATGAAGTAAGCATCTTTTATTTGATAAGTTGGTAAATACTCTTAAAAATTCTTGTGTTCTTTTTCCCCACAAAACCAGAGGAGGCTGACAAAAGACTAGGACATTGTAAATCGTCTATCCACAATAAACTAGCCATTGCAACAGCAATGCTTGGAGATCCAAATACTTTGCTACCGGATGAACCAACTTGTGGTAAGAGGTTAAAAACTTGGAACTTTTCTTTTGACTATATATATTTAACTGGTAACATGCCTTATGCAGAAAGTATCAGTTCATGTAGCACTCTCAGTTTCTAGCATGCTGTCTTTCTGAAGTTGAGGGCTATTTTCTAAAATTTCATCCTGAACTTGTGGGATCATTCAAATGTGTTTTAATTGATAATTTTCTGCATAGGACTGGACACAGCTAGCAAGCGGAAGATATGGACATACATTGCAGCTCAATCTAGTTCCCATGCAACCCTAATTTGTACTCAATCATCTGAAGAGGCTGAAGCACTTGGGTAGGAATCCTAGATGCATTAAACTTCTCCAGTTAATGTTTAGATGATGAATAATTAAATTTAAGTGTTCCATTATATTTTCTTAAATTCAGGAAAAGAGTTGGTATACTTGTCAAGGGCCAGCTCAAATGCCTTGCTGCACCACAAGAGCTGAAACGGCGTTATGGATCTGCATATTCTCTGGTAGTCATGGGTGAAAATGACAAGATGGAAGCTATCAATAATTTTGTTTCTACTTTATTCCCACTCTCAGAAAGTGAGACAAGCCTTGAAGACAATAGCCACAGTCCTGTAATGGGACAATGGAGGCAAAAAAGATTCCAAATCCAAATAAGAAACTTATCTGAATTAGCCATGCTTTTACATGAATTGGAAATGAAGCGCCATATTTTTGGAATCAAAGATTATGTTGTAAGCCAACCAACATTGCAGCAAGTTTTCCATAGAATTATTCATGCAAGTGAAGGTAGTGATCACAATTAAACGAGGATCATTCCTTTTGCATTTAAACAATGGGGAAGTTTGTACCCAAATCCTGTTATAGTTCATATGTTATATTTTAAAGAGTTGCAACTGATGAGCTTCTTGGCAATTTATTTCTTGATGTCTGAAGCAATACAAGCTTCCTTCACAATTTAGAGAAGGATGACTGACTGAAAAATAACATTAAATTATGAAGTCAGTATATAGTTGTGTAATTGTTCAACTATGGGTCTTGATACAATCGTTTGGAGCAACTGTATCAACAGATCTTCTACAGAGTGTGAAATCCGGTGTGAATTTGATAATCCGGATACTTTATGCTAGTCTTGCAGTTACTGCCTGATATGGAGCCAAAAGGAAGAATAATCAGGTGCAACTGGACGGCATTGGTTCTATAAATTGGAGAAATTTTATTAACAAGATTTTACATATTGATTCTAAAAAGAAGTTTGTTCACCAGTACGAGTCTTATTGCCTTCCCATTATTTTATTTTGGGCTGGATCCTGATTCTACTTTTCAGATCAATAAGTTCAAATGAATTTGTTTCCTCTTAATTTTATTTTAGAGAAAACTATAATCATAAAATATCAGTTTGCAGAAAAAGTAGTTTTTCAGAAGTATCTCATGTTTAGGTTACCTGTTTGAAGTTAAATTGCTAAGTATACTTTTTACATGGATGACCAAAAATCAGCTGATTTAACAGGAAATTTGAAATCATTTGACATTTTTTTTATACTAATAGAGAGGGATTTATAGGGACCTTCACCCATTAATATAAAAAAACTGAAGACCAAAAGAGTGACATAAACTACATAAAAAGGCTAAATGCCAAAGCAACAAAAAACTGCAAACATAACAAATTAGAGACATGGTGTTTCCAGTCCATTACAAAGATTTAGAGAGCTTCTGGTAGATAACTGCATGAGAATTTTTGCATCGGCCAAAGAAGCCAAGGGCAGATTACCTAATGAAAAACCACCAAAAAACCAATAATTGAGGACCGCAGAGATACATTAATTAACCTTTGATACTCCTCACCCACCCACACCATCGGAGATGCCAAGCAAGCCATCTAGAATGCCTGACAACACATTCCACCCCTAAGCTGCCACTACCTCCTGCTTTGGAAAACGATTAGCATGACTCATTATTTTCCAGAGCCTCAAAACAAACCCGTATAATTACCTGTTTGTTACTAGCTCACTCCAAAACACCACCCAAGAGAGAAGACTGAATACACACTAGTTATGGGAAACCAGTAGCATTTTGAGCACCAGGCACAAATCTGCTCAAAAAGATGTGAGGTCCTGGAGCTCATATTTGACAACATATATTTCTTTAATCAAAACACATACATCCCCAGTTGAAGTTTGATCCTTGTTGTACCCAAACCAATTTTTTTGCTTCATTAAGGCATTTTGCTTAAAAAGAGTCTAAACCTTGTTAAAATGATGTCAAAACACAGTTTTTGGGTAAGTCAAGTATGTATTTTGAGTCAGTGTGATGTTGAGAAGATATTGATGAAATTTGGAAAAAAATGAAAATTAGGGTTTCTGCACCCCTGTTTCATGTCACGAAATCCTAAAAATTGAAACTTGTCAAAATTGGCTGAAATTAATTTTGATTGGCTTATTTCACATCATGATCATAGTGGTGAAGTCAGTTTTAGTTAAAAGTCAATTTAAGCCTGTTAGATAGTTTTCACTTTTAGGATCTCTGAGATCGTCAATGGCAGTTGGTCAGTACTAGGTGTCAAAATCGAAGCATGAAACTCAAAGCAGAACATTCTATGATGAAATATGCTGAAAAAGATGCTTCGCAACGGAGGGGATTTTCAAATGGCGAAAAGTGCAAAAATATTCTAAGTCTGGAAACACTTCACTTTGTAACATGGGAGACGCTTGCACAATCAATGTGCAAATCAACTTTATAGTGTTTGTACATGTGAAAGTGGTGAAATACAATCACACACGCATCAGTGGCAGTAATGCTTCTACGTGGTCAGCTCAGCAACTGACACGGTGTTCGTAGAGCGCGAAATGGAGGAAGTATCAAGTCTAGAGAAAAATTTGCGCCCCTGTAGCCAAGAGGCGCCCTTCAATTTAGAGGCTCAAATTTATTTATTTATGTTGCAAATACATTCAATCTCTTCGGAATTCAGTCAACTTTCCAACAAACTATCAAGCGAGATCATCCAATTTGTAGAACTCCGACAATGGAAGGTAGAAGCAGAAGGTACGAAGAGTTTACACATCACAGAGGCAGTCAAATTTGCAGTTTCTACGCCCTTGTAGCTCAAGGGCGCCCTTGAATTAGACCCCTCAGATGATTGAATTTGTAGTTTTAGTTTTTCGAGGAATCTTTTCTGATTCAGCCCAGCTATGTGATGCATTTGTTCGCGAGATTGCCAGATGTGCTAAGTGATCGTGGCAGTGGTTCAACGAGCATGCAAAATAGAGGGTGGATAAATGTGAAAATATCAAACTGTACCTTTATAGGCCAGGGGTGCCTAGTCTTTTGGCCAACTAGATGGGGTTTTTAGAAGCCATCATCTTCACGAGAATTGTGCGGAATCTTTCTAGCTATTCAGTGAATCTAGACGTCAACCCTCAAGGTTTGCCAAAAACTCGTGAATGAAGGATCAGTGGAGAATACTGAAGAATGTAAACAAGCTGAAAAATGGCTAAGTATGGAAATTACATACTCCCTTTAAAAAGGCGCCCTTCTCCTAGAGGTCTTAGAAGCAGTTTTATCGTTTCGTCACTTCCAGGAACATCTCTTCTAAGTTCTAGCTTCGCGATGAGATCAATAGCGCGTGTATTGGAGCAATCCAACTCCCGGTGTCAAGGGTCAAAGTACAACGTTTGCATGGAAGTTGCAAGTTGTAAAATCATTTCTCAAAATGGTAGTTGCGCCTTTGCAGGCTAGGGGCGCCCTTGCTTTTGAGGCTCTTAACTCAACTTTCAAACGCCTTACATACAGTCATTAGTTGCGAAATTCTTCTAGCTACGCGATGGATCCATCATCCAGTCGACGGGAGCCATCGTTCATCGACAACGGCAGTTTGAAGCGCGAGATGGAAAAAGAAAGAAATGGATAAGTCTAGAGACCTGTACATCAATTTAATAAAAGGCGACTTTTATTTTGAGGCATCAAACATGATTTTTAGCACTTGCAGGTCCCAACAAACATTCATCTCAGTGATTCCGGCTTCGTGGTGGATGTCTCAGCTCAGTTCCAGCATCAACCAGGCACTCGGAAATCAAAGCTCAACAAAGGCAATCATGACATTTTCAACAAGCTACAAAATAGGAAGTTAGCTAAAAATCTCAATTTTTGCTAGGGTATGCTTGGAGAGTCAAACTTGGACTTTTCGGAATCAGTAAAATATTCTAAGCGAACCCAGTTGAAGAGATTTTAGTTAACTCAATAAAATAATATTAAATTTCCAGTTCTAGCATGCTAGCTTTAATGGGGCGATTTTTCTCAATATTTTAATATTGGCGCCCATTTTGATATTAATTTGCAAATTCGCATGTGGAGAGGAATTGAATATTTTAATAGTTTTAATATTCTGAGACTCCGAGTTAGTCTCAGTTGAACAAAGTGGGGTCCAATCAAAATATTTCTTTTGAAATCAAGGTTTATTCTTGCAGTTGGTGCCTTAAGCTACAAATTTCTTTATT
>VDFB02352728.1:0-23243 GCA_007258455.2 Sequoia sempervirens
TTAAATGGAAATAAGATGAAATCTATTACATGATATCTTGAATGGAATATGTTTAACTTTCCCATTTTTCTAAGATGGCAATGTCACGAATATTGAACACACTATGAATGCTAACATTTCAAACTAATGTAAACCCAAAATCTTAGTTGAGCGCCTTCAATGGCTCTAGGAAAATTCACTACGAATGCCAACAACTCATCGCCATAACAAATTCATCTGCGTGGAAAACTCACCACTAACAATTCCACAAGATAGATTTATCATAAAGATCAATTGTCGACAATGAATTTTCCTAAAACCCCTTTCAATATTAATAATGAATATTAACACGTCGTTTGAACCAACCACACGGACAAATAGAATTCAATTTTTGTTACATCGAAGTGGTATCCTATTTGAGAGAGATCAACCTAGATTTTGAAATCCACGGTTGACCTCTCTCCACAATGCCTGGCCAACGATTGAAAAGAGTTTAACCATTGATCATCTTTTCTTGAACAAGACTAATTTTTGGTTGATCATCTTTTCTTGAACAATGCTAATTTTTGTGGGCGCCACAAGCCCGCTTTAACAAATTGGTATGACGACGACATCTTTTGTTTGTCACCGAAGAATCTAATTTGACCTCATCTGCCACATTATTCTGTGTTTAAGGCCAGCTGGGTGGTGAGAATTACAAGATTATTCCATTACGGAGAGAAACAAGGAGAAATCTTACCTTCCTCCAACACACAAAGATGCATAATACATGCATAATTGTAATTGAGATCTTGTGTTCTATTGTTCTTTCTTTTTTCCTACACTCCAACTCTGAATTCCTTCATTGTAAGTCTGGTGGTGAGGCCCTGATTGTTTGCCATTGGCAAAAGCACAAGCCTCACAGCGAACTTCACGGCCTCCAGCACGAAACTCCAACCCGAGTGGCTCACAAATCTCCCCACCGATATATGCGACAGGATGTGGAGCTGCAATATCTGATTTGATAGACATTTGACACTCAGAGTTATGGTAATTAATTTGGTTAACAACAGGCACTATCATGCACGTAATTGAAGGAAGATAATTTTCCACTGCCTCCTTTCTTCTACAAATAGACCTTTAATGAATAACAATTGCACAAAGCTTATTAAAAACAAGGATAGCAGAAGAAATAAGGTAAATGAGAGTTTTTGAATGCCCTTCTCATAGCACGCGCCTCTGCTTTCCTGTATACTCTGATTGATTTGCATTGCTACAAAAACATTAACTTGAATTGCTTTATTGAAAGAATTTTGCTTCTACGCAGTTCCTTTTTAACAATTGTAGAGCTCAAGGTTATTTTTTGAGGTCATCGTTAGGCCAGATGCCAATTTGGCGGATGGGACCTCTCTTGTGAAAACCTACAAGGGTTCGGTTTTTTAGGTATAAACAAGTAGTATATGTTTATTTTGATATCTAAAACCACCAATCTGCTACTTTCAGGAAGAATAACATTTGCACAAAGCTTATTAAGAACAAGGATTGCAGAAGAACAATTTCGAATTTGTACAACAGTTAAGAAGAAATAAGGTATTTAGTTTCGGTAATTTGCATATTTGTTTTACTGTACAACTATTACTTTACAAATTTTTGTTTCAACATTTCAACATGAATTTTTGGTTATAGAAATTTTGAATGATACATAGCTACGTTAGCCTCCAAATTGAATTTCTTGGTAAACTTGGGATTGTTTCATTTTTTGTGGAATTGTTGGCAAGCTGAGTCAATTCATTTACGTTTAGTTGTTGTAATAAGTTTTTCTTGCAAGCGAGTGTCTTGTATTAGGTGTACTATTTAGAAGTTAGTAGTATGTGTTTTCCTAGTTTAGATTATCAAATTTAACATTGGCGAATATGTGGATTTTTGAGTATCCAATGTGAAATTGTTATTTTGCTAATTTTCCATTTTTCCTTTTAATTGATCCCAAGTTTGGAGTGTGAAGAGAAGGGAGGCGATAAGGATTGAAATGGTGATGCCAAATGCCTTCATTTGAGCTGCAACCTACCAATGTACATCTCCCAAAATCCATGTAGATTGTTAAATGTTGAAATTCTGAACATCAAATTCACTTCATGCAATAAGCTAATACATACAAGGAATTACTTAATTAGATGTAGATTAGGCATCCATTTGGTAATGAATTTTAAATGAAATAAGTCAAACAAACAAAAAGCCTAAAAGTTTTTCTTAAATTGTTGTTTCTGTATTTTGATGTCAGAAAATTCAAAATAGTAATACATAGCAAGTAAAATATATGTCAATTAGCAACAAGAAATAGATCAATGCTCTTATGGGTGATTGGTATGGACAAGGTAGAAAAATTATTATTATAAGTAGATGCTATTTACCATATGAAAGGGTTGGATATTGAAGAAAGTGCATAGTTTTTTAGCCCACATGCCTTTCTGAGAGCCTACCCTAATAAGATATGACAAACAAAATCATGAAATCTTGTACAGGTCTTCCTCTGTCCTTGGAAATTATAGGTGCACATCTATATAGTAAAAGGAACATTAGATACTGGAGTTGAATGCCTTAACCAAAATTGAAAATTTTGAGTACGAAAATATTTATCAGACTCTAAAAATCAGTTATGATGCACTTCTTGTGAAAGAGAAGCGGATTTTATTAGACATTTCCTGGTTCTTTATCACAGTCAAGCTCTAGGATGGCATCTTCTTAAGCAATCGAGCTTACAACATTGATTTCTATATATAGCAGCTGTCGGCATGCAGATTTTTTTTGGGTTTATTATTGTTATTGTTTTTTATTAGTTATTTATTTATATATTCATACACAGTTTTGTATAGATAATTATGTACTGTGACTGTGAGTAATGAAAGTTGAGATGAAAGAGTAGTTTTTTATTTATATTATTTCAAACTGCCTTATATTGATTTAAAATATAAAAATGTAAAGTTTAAATTTTATTCTCTATACAATAAGTATTGTTAGACAATTTAACATGTATCTTTTGTGATTTCTTAATATTTTATGATCTTAATTTTTAGAAAAAAGTAGACAAATTATTTACCTTATGAAACATGTATAAGTTTCAATTTCTTTAGTTTGAAGATTGTAAATGGTTTAAAATTACTAGTCATTCAAATTATATTTAGATGATAATTTGGTATATAATTTAATTATTCATGACAAATAGATCACACTAACTTTACAAGCATGACAAATTTTTCAATTGAATTTATTTTTTCTTATTTTTACATCTTTTAGTTACTTTAGTTGCAGTCAACTGTCTTAAAATTAGGTAATGAAAGTTGAGATGAAGAGTAGTTTTTATTTAAAATTACTAGTCATGCAAAAGTTATATTTAGATATTTGGTATATAATTTAATTATTCATGACAAATAGATCACACTAACTTTACAAAGCATGACAAATTTTTCAATTGACTTTAATTTTTCTTATTTTTACATCTTTTTAGTTACTTTTAGTTGTAGTCAAATGTCTTAAAATTGGAGTTCTAATTTACATTGGTTATGTCGCCTAAAGATGTAAAAATAAGAAAAGGTAAAGTCAATTGAAAATTTTGTGATAATCTTTAAAATTAGAGTTCTAATTTACTTTACTTGTAATCACCTAATTTACTACATCCAGGAATGGCACTTCCACATCAACAAATTGATATCATAGAAGTATCAGATAGTGGCAGTTCCTCTGGAATTCCACTAGCTTCACCTCCTTCACAAAATTGGGATGGAACATCCGCAAATGTAGTAGATCTCTCTAACGAAATCACCAGTACTTGCTTTGACAATTTGCAAAAGATACAAACAGTTGTTCAAAATATACAAAAAGTCCAACGTTATGAGGTGCAAGCAATGGAAGGGACATTGCACGAATTCCACTACATTTGTGACAAGCTGGCTGCATTTTGTTCATTTCTACGAGAAATGCACGCTGACGAGATATATGAAATGGGTGGAGCACTACACATTAAACGTGCTTTTCAAAACTATATAAACAATGCTTGAAGAGCCTTTATTCTCGAAATATGTACATAGTGCATTGTTGTAATTTGAATAAGAGCACTCACAATCATGAATAGTGTCCTACTTTTTTAATTGTAACTCCTTCAATTATTTTTGTTTCGTAGTGCAATGAACAAGGCTATGTTTGTTGTAATAGCAAGGGTTAGCCCAATACTTCAAGTAACTTATGCAAGGGGTGGGCAACTAAAATATAGTGGGCACACTATCTGGTTTCCTCAAGATATATCTTCAATTGCATCCTACTTGCCAAGGCATATTACTGATCTTGATATACTAATAGTTAACAAGGAACAAATCAGCCAACAACAATACAGCTTCCATGTTAGCAGAGGGCGTGTCCACGAGGCACTTAAATATAATATTTGCAATGACCCATACTACAAGGATGTCCAAATAGATGAGATTGCATTATCCACTTTGCCAGAGTCTTCTAATGACATCTCAAGCCTTATTTATGCAACATCTTTGAATCCCACCACCACAAATACAAGCACCGAGGAAACAAGTGACAATGAATATGACCCCACGTACAATTTATTGCCGACAACATCCTATGTGTCCAACCTCCCACATTCTCGTACAGAGGTCGAAGAAGTACGTTCTTTGCTACAACTAGGTGTAGGACAACCAACACCAACCATTGCATGGCCACCCATTTCTCCATCTCCTATTAATAAGTACAACACTGAAGGATTATTTGCTATGGCATTCCCCACATTATTTCCAAAAGGAAAAGCTGCATTCAAGCAACAACGTATGAAAGAAATTAAAATACATGAATATGCTCTCCACCTCTTAAGGTACCATGATAATCGATTTGTTGGCCAACACCCCTGATTTAGGTACTTCATACTAAACATTATTATGAGACATCGTAGCCAAGCAACCTCCTTTGTATTTGTTCACAAAAATCTTGATGGTTTCCTGCCCTCGACAGTCTCTGACCTTCGCCAAAGATTGCAGGACATGCCAGACGACAAACTTGCTGATCAACTCATGCGATTTAGTTCATCAATTCATGGAACTTGCCCATTCTGGACCCAACGTCGAGGGGAACTCTCTGATATGGTGATTCAAATAGGTTGCCCCTCACTCTTCTTCACCTTAAGTGCAATAGATACAAAATGGCCAGACTTACATACCATCATGCCTACCAAGTCTCCTACAAATCCTTCTATGGCTTCTAGATGGAGGATCCAAAACATTGTACAAAATCCACACCTTACTGCAATATACATGCACCATAGGTTTACTGCATTTCGAGAAGAAGTATTGGAAAAACTTCTTGGTGCATCAGAATATTGGTATAGGTAATACCTTTATTCACTCTTGAATTTCATCTTTTACAATAGACTCATACATTTATAGTTTGCTAAATATCATCTTTTTGTAGGTATGAATGGCAACACAGAGGATCTGCACACATCCATGGTTTTCTATGGCTCCAACATGCACCTGATATTAGTAAATTACAATGGAATAACCTTGAATCTGTACAACATGCACTTTATTACATAGATAAATATGTTTTTGCTTGGAACCCACGTACCCTCCATTTGAGAAACCAAACATTTCACCGCTCTATTCTTGATGATCCTTGTTTGTTGGATACAACAAGGATATTGTCATGTGACCCTTCAAGTGACTATTGTGAATTGGTCAATCGTGTTGAGCGACACACAAAATGTACTTTGCTAACATGCCTTAGGAAGAAAGGCCTAACTACTGTTTGTTGCTATAAAGCACCATGGCCCATGCAAGACAAGTCAAGCCTTTCAAATGATGAGACCAGCTGCCCAAAGCACACACCAGCTCGCAATGATGATCACTTGAACCTTCACAACCCATCTATCCTCTCTATCTGGAGGGCTAATGTAGATTGCCAGCCTGTATTATCAATTGATGTTGTCCTCAAATATATTGCAAAATATGCAGCAAAAGCTGAGCAAAAATCTGAAACATATCATGCCATGTTATCTCGCATTTCAACCAATTTAGAATAAAAAATGCCTACCCCAATAGCTTTTCGTAAAATTCTTACTAATAGCCTTGTTGATAGTGATATTAGTGCCCAAGAAACTTGCCACCTTTTACTAAAATTACCCCTCTCCATTTCCAGTAGGCCATTTGTGTCTTTAAATGTTAACCATCACAAATTTCAGCGTGTTTCTATATTGCCCACATCAGTTACCACTTCACCTACATACATTGATGCCTACATGGCCTGACCCATACAACTAGAGTCAATGCCTCTCATTGAATTAACCCAAAAATGGACCTTCAAAGCATCCTGAAAAAATGAACCATGAAATCAATGCCCCCAAAAAGCAATTGTACGAGTCTCACCTAGGTTCATAAGCATCCCTCCAAGAGATGACAAAAGCTTTCATGAATTTTGTTGGAGTGAACTAATTCTATACCACCCATTCTGAAACATTGACAATGAATTTGGCTCCTCTGAACATCAAATTATATCAAAATGGGAAAGGTTCTCTTCTACATACAGGCCATGGCACGTACACCGCAAGCATCCCAATGACGGCGAAGAATCAGATGCTACCAGCAACTCAAGCATTGACAATGTTTTGCAAGGACAAAACCCTGAAGAATGGCAGGTTCTCTCAAGTTTGCTTCCACACCTTCCTATGCAGCTTGATGCACTAGACATGCTTGGTCGACGTGACATTGACATGCACCATGAATGGCAACATACCACCCTCACCCCACAACAAATGCATTTTGCAACAACTTTCATAGACTCCAATCGGCCAACATTTCAAGTGCATCATGTTCTCAATGAAGACACCCATGCTACTTTCTCTACTCAGCAACAGAAAGCATTTGATATAATTTGGTCTCATCTAACCATTCTTCCATTACAACCACCGCTAAAGCTCATAGTTCAAGGAACTGCGGGAACTGGAAAATCACACCTCATAAAAAAAAAAAGGTCTACCCTCAATAGCTCAACTCCAATTCATGAGTCGCCATTACTACTTCTTGCACCTATAGGTGTTGCTGCATTCAACATTCAAGCATCAACAATTCATTTTGCCCTTCGAATTCCAATAAAAGAAATGGCCCCCCTACATGGGCAAACACTTGCAGCATTCCAAGAAAGAATGTACTTTATTAGGTACATTTTAATAGATGAGATGAGTTTCATTGGTCCAAAGTTGCTAGAACGCATTGACATGCGACTACGGGAAGCATTCCCCGCCCACAACCACCTTCCCTTTGGAGGTCGCTCAATTATTCTCTTTGGTGATTTGGGCCAGCTTCCACCAGTTAAAGATATCCCCATGTATGCTTCTACTTCATATGGTGGCACACTATGGAACAGCTTCACAATAGTGGTAACTTTGAACAAAATATTTCGACAAGATGGTGATGCTCCTTCCCAAATAGCTTTTCGTGCACTTCTCTCAAATCTACGAAATGGAGAGCCTACACAAGAAGATTGGAAAGTTCTAATGTCACGCTCAAGTTCATCACTTACCTCTGAAGAAAACTCTATTTTCTTATCTGCCATACACCTTTTTGCAACAAATGAAATGGTGTTACTACACAATAAACGTATGTTGCTATCTTTGGCAATGGCTATTGCCCTTTCCACTACAGAGCAACTCAAAGGGTTAGCATACACATATCCAGATGAGGAGCAACTTCAAGCTCATATTTTGTTGTCTATTGGCCAAGAGGTAATGTTATGCTCAAACATTTGGGTTGAAACAGGGCTTGTCAATGGCGCACTTGGTCAAGTAAAATCAATTGTATACAATGAAGGTGAAAAACCACCTCAGCTACCATTATTTGTTGTTGTTCAATTCAAAAATTAAATTGGACCGCCTTGGGACCATAACTATCCAAACAATGTCCCCATAGCCCCACTAACCCGTGGGCTTTGCCGTCAAATTCCACTTAAAATGGCATGGGCATTGACGATACACAAGTCACAAGGATTAACGCTTCCAAGGGCCACAGTAGACATTGGCAACATTGATCGGCAAGGACTAACATTCACTACTATTTCACGAGTACGTGATCTACAAAGTCTTCGAATACACCCATCTTTCACATTCCAACGATATGCACGCATGCAACAAAGCCCATATGTTGCACGTCAAAAAAATGAAGAGAATCGATTGACAGCAATGTCAATCTCAAACTCCTCAAAGACTTGAAGTGCATTTCACCTACTACAAGTATGCTACTTTCTTATTTATTTCACAAACAATATTTATATAATTGAGTAAATGTAAATTATATAATTGAGTTAATGTAAATTATATCTCTCCTTCTCCATTACTACAGGTTCCTCTAATTGCTCATTTCCACAACATTCTCATTAAATAAGACCTACAAACTACTCTAACAAAGGTAACTACATTATTTTTTGGAAATTCAACTTCAACATTCTCTTTTCTATTAATTTTTTTTACAATACTAACTATATCTTTTTTTTTATTACAGATACATTGGACTTCAATGTAACAGTTCCACATTTTCACAAACAATTGTATTCAACTACATCCATTTTTGTAATGCAAAAAAGAAAATCAATCAAAAAAATAATAATTTTATCATTCTATATATTTCCTTTCTCATTAAATTACATTTAATTTATTTTCATTTCATGTATTCTTCTAATATGTTACATAAATACAATATGGCTAATAATAATTTGCATTATGTTTTTCCCATTTCAAAACTTTCTAGATTGTAAGAATTATTCCATATTTCAACCAATATGACTACACAAAAACAAATATACACATGATTTTTCGGCGTAACCCATTGCACACCAATAGTGCAATAGCTAGTTTAAAAGAATCTGGCATGCTAGGAGACCACATCCCTTGGAAGAATATTGTTAAACAGTTGGCTTCATTCCTGCTCCCACCTTTCGTGTAGGGAGAATGCTGGAAAAGGTTGAGGAGTAAGGCTTTACACCGCCAGTTGCCTTCACTTATATGTTTCAAAGGGAATTTTGCATACACATGACTACTAGGGAACTTGCAACTACAACCTCTTAGAGCAAAGTTCCATCTTGGGAAAAGGAAAAAGGGATGTGGAGGCAACCATGCTATCTTCTTCACTCACACGTTATTCACTATCCTCGTTCATTTTCATGTCATGGAATCAAGGAGGTGTTATAGCTTTGCAAGTCATCCTTGGGGGGATTCAAACCCTAATTATAATCAAAATAGGGACTTCCAAATTCTCAAGGCCATATGCAATTGGATTTAAACCATGTCTGTGCTACTTCAAGGCATGTTCCTCTTTTCATTTTCTTTTAAATTTATTGGATTTCACCTATATGCTTGCTAGAAATTTTCAAACCTATAGTATTTAAAATCTAATAGTCATGATTTGAATAAATCCAAATTGACTTTAAAAGGAAAATACAAGTTTTAACCTATATACCTTGGAATTTATCCTATTCTAATGTGCAAAATAAATAAGAAATATAAAATGAGAAAATACCAAGGACACCTCAAGATTAGCCAAAAGAGTGATATAACGAAAAGGAAAATGAACAAAATGAAATACAAACAGTTTCACCTTCCTTGCTGTTGATATCTCTTTGATTGGCCCTTGCTTGGAATGGTTTGTGTGCTCCTTAGATGATTGCTTGAATGACTAAATGCAAGATTGAATGTGTAAAATGATTAAGATGGATAGCTAGATGATGTCAAGGGATTGAGGATGCAAATTAGCAGCATGTAGTTGTGAAAATACCAAGTGTTGAAAATGCCCTTGGGGAGGGGGTATTTATAAGAGAATTTGAATTCTCTAGAGAATTCAACGGTCAAGATTGATCCAACAAGGCCAAGATGAAGGGCTATGGTGGGTTGAGAACCCACAAGCCCTCACATTTTGACATGTGGAGGATGAAGTGGACAAGGGGATATGAGGTGTGAGTGAGGTGTCAAGAAGGTACATGAGGTGGAGGAAGGACAAGCACCTTGGGGAGTGAGGAGATTTCCTCAAAAAGGGATTCCTTGTCCCCAAGTGGGAGTGAAAGGGACATTTGAGGAATTTTTGGAATTTCTCAAAATCTACATGGGAAAAGGAAGGTGGTTGAGAGATATAAATGTGAATTAAAATTCACATTCTAGAGATGATCTAGAGGGTAAAGGTGGAAGGTAAAAGGTAGGACTTGGTCACATGTGGAGATTGTGACAAGTCCAAGATTCTAGAAGCCTTGGAAGAATGGAATGTGAATTAAAAATTCACATATAAAGGAGGGGAATCTAGGACAAATAAATGTGAATTAAAAATTCACATGGGAAAGGGGGTTAATGTCCAAAAAGGAAAAATAGAAGAATTGACCAAAAAGTGGTGTTAAATTTAGCTAATGACCTTGGTTAAGGTTGTGCAAACATTGGATTAAGCTAATTAATGGAATATTAGAGGCAAGTGGCAAATGTAGGAGGATGTGACATTAATCTCTGATTAAGAGAATGCGCATCATAATCATGAATTAATTAAATTAATTTAGATTAGAGCAAGGTTATGGAGGGTGTGACAAGGAGAGAGAAAGTGAGGAATTTTAAATTGATTTTAAATCAAAAAGGGGGAAAATGACTAAATTAAATAAATTAGCATATTTATTTAATTTAGAGAGGAATAAGGTGAAAGACAAAGTATTAATTATTAAATTAAATACTTTACCGATGTGAGACAAAAGGTGTAATATTAATTTAATAAATTAATATTAACACGATAGACAGTAAGGCTGTAAATTTAAGCATATGGAAGTGATTAAATTTAGATGTCTACATAACCTATGCAACAAAAGGTCATTTTAAGGCCACCTTTAAAGGTCCTTTTGAAGTCCACAATTGCTTTACAGGAGTGTCAATCTAACTGTGATTAATCGAGGGAAAATAGTTCATCTTATTTCTTATTTATGAAAAGATAAATAACCATATTAGCCTAGGATTTAAGTGAAACAAGCTTGAAACAAAGCATAAGTGTAGGAACAAGCGAATATATATATATATATATATATATATATATATATATATATATATATATATATATATATATATATATATATATATATATATATATGTATATATATATATATATGAAATTGGAACTGCATAGTCTGTTAATGCTCCAACCCCCTATGCATTGTTAGATGCACACTCCAACTCCAAAACTCCCATTTTGAAATACCCAAGGAGGGTGTTAGATTTACTTCTATTGTTTGTATTTACTTGAAAGTTTTTGGAGCATCATCAATAAATTTGATTGTGCATATACAACAACCGCTATAGTCCACGAGATCACATTTCCTTGAGGAATTTTGTCAAACAGTTCGCATGTCTTGTCTATTCTCCACTTTCCTTTGAGGAATTTTTTCATACAATTGACATGGCTTGTCTGTGCTCCACTTTTCACATACATGGTTACCTGGACAGTTGCAATTTCATCTTTTGACAAAAATTCCCCTTTTGTTATGCTTGATGGATACCCCTTCATTATTACTGGATGTCTGGCATGGTGTAAATTTTTTTTAGGGCAAGCATATTGTTCATATTGTTTCATTTAGTATTACCAACAATCTCTATAAGAACATTGGACCACTATTTAAAATAATGGGAATGGCTCACATCTTTTAGATTAACTTCTCTTGAAAATGATAAAAAGATGAATCTATGCTTATCTATGTCTTCTCATGCGCTCCTGGTTTGATCTTCACCTCTTATTAGAGTTGGACATTGCCATCCCCTGTAATTAATACAAACTCAACACACTCATCTGATCGGAAGGAAAGCATGTGGGGTACACTAAAGTTCTTTATTCTCTTAGGTATAGGTAAAAGACTCATAATTGGTATATTGTGCTTGTGTTCTAATTCTATGTATGTAATTCATTTGAAATATCTATGTTGCTACTATTTCATAATTTGTGTTCATATATATATATATATATATATATATATATATAGATATATATATATATATATATGTAGTTATGGCAATGAATTTTAATGTGCTTATCATAATATAATCGGATTAAGACAAAAGTTGGAAATATTGAATCTTTATATTTATATATATTCATATGCTAAATATTGTTGAAATTATGTTACAATGTTTCAAAACAACGGGTTAGTTATATTTAATATGTTCAAAATAACAACAATTATTATAAAGTAAATATATATATATATAATTTGGTTTTAAAATGTGTGTTTTAGATGTATGTACATATGAGATACGTTTATATAATTTATTTAGCTATTTTATATGACTTTTAATAAAGGAATAGATAAAATGTAAATTGTTTAGAGTGTACTTTGAAATTCATACTTCGAATGCGTAAGGGAATCAAAGAATAATTTCATTGTGTATAAGTAGGAATTATGATTTAGAATAAAACACTACATAAACTATGGAACTGGGTTGGGTAGTTATAGTTAAAAAATTTGGTGAATTTAAAATTAAAGTAGTTGATTTTTACAAGTTTAAATAGTTGAGAGCTTTATTTAAAAGAAAGGTTTACAAAAACTTTGGGTATTGTTTAGGAGACAATTGCGAGTTGAGTGTTAAGGTAAATATTTCATCTTAGATAAAATTGTTACTAGCATACATTGTTGAATAAATATTGCTCACGGTATCATTTGTTATCTTTTGAGGGTAAATAGAGTAAATTGTTATTTATATTTAGGGATGCATTTAATAAACAAGATTGATTACTATTTCTAAATATTGAATGATGAATTATTTTATAATTATTGTATAATTGATATAAAACCCACTATGAAATTGGTCATGGGGTAATTGTTGAAATAGAAGTTTGTAAATTATTGTGTATAGTGGCCATTGTGTAAACTATGTGGTAAGTATGTAATTCATGGTCACAATACTTATTTGGTCATTTGTATTAAGTAATGTGGGTATCTAGTAAGGTGACTATGAGTATAGTGTTATGCGGGTTATCATATTCTCCCATGTTTGAATTGATTTGGATTATTGTTCAAAGTGGAACTGGGATATGAACTAAGGAGTATTTGTTTTGTGTTGTAAGAGTTGTTGATTTGAAATTTCAGGTTGATATTGATTATTGTGGTTGGTTTATATTTTGAGATTGTATCATTATTTTTAACTTGGGGAAAACTATTGTATTATTTTTCCATTTTGACAAGTTTATATGCTAAGCCATGCTATGAGTTTCTTTGGGAACCCGAAGTGTTTGAATTACCCTCAGTGGGAGTTTGTGGATTTTGGTATTTTAGGCTTCCACAAGCAATGGAGAAATTTTATTTATAATTATTTTCCATGGTTGGACCATTGTGATTTATTGATCTTATTTTGAATTTTGAGCTTGTGGGTATTACCTTGTACTATGGTGTTGAATTTTGATACAGTGGGTGGTACCTCCTTTTGTTCATGTTTCAGTGATATGGAATGGGTTTGCGAGATGGTTCTTACCTCGATTTTTGTATGTTATGTACACTTTGATTTTTTTATATGAGATAAGGTACACCCCTTGCATGTTTTGGTTTGGTACCCATAGGGAGTGGCTCTTCATGGGGTTTGGCACACAAAGGAGCTATTAGGGTAACCCATGGAAGAGTTTCGTAAACAAGTGATAATGTAATTAATGAACTAGTGGGTTTGGGTAGTTAAACACTAAACAAGATTAATTATGAGCCTCACCCATACCGTCAGTACTTTCACAGGCTAAGGATGGGATGAGAAGACCTAGTTGGTAAGATCACTTCCTTATCCTCATGAAAGGTAAGTGATCCTACATTAGTCACCCGATAGAGCAACACCTTGAGATAGGTAGTCAAGATAACTATATATGGAGGTGGAACCTTATGATAGGTTGCCTAGATAATCCATGTAAGGCCTTGTGATGACACTCTCCTACAATACCCATTTATTTTCCCTTGTTTGGTTGCCTCTGGGAGTGTTGTTTGAATTGTTGATGTTGTTGAGGCAATTGGTTCTTGGTGTTTGTTGTTGAAGCCTCCAAGTTCTATATTTTAGTGTTGCGCACATGTCTCATTGCAACTTAATTGATGTTAATGAAAGGTGCCCTCGATAGTGATTATTGGTTGACATTGCGATTTTATTTCAAGGCTTCAGATCCTAGTGTTCTTGGCACTTCTTATGGTTATTTAGAGTTGATCTATAATATTTGCATTTGGTTTTGTTGGAATTTTCATTATTTTGTTGTGGCTATGTGATGGCAATGTTATGGGTTGTTATCTTATATTGTTGTTATCCTTGTTGTGGAGTTTGGTTTTCTATTGGTTCATTTGACTATTTTGGCTAAGGAATGGGGATCTTTCTTGTCAGCTCCTAGCACGGGGGATGGGCCTTCTAGTCCATATGGTCAGGTGGAACGTGTCATGCACCCCATTGGGTTCCCAGGTTGTGTCCGTGATGCAGAAGCAGATGCAGAGCTCCAAAGCTTCACTTGGTTGAAGATTGTTCGTCATTTTGTACCTTATTCTTCATTGATGTATCATTCTTGCACTCGATGTACTTTTACTATTGATATAATGGAAGCATTATGTAATGTACCATTGTATCCTTGATATGTTGCATTTGTCGAATATGCTCTGCAATTATATTATGAACTGTGAATTGAATTGCAATAAAATGATGTATTATTTTCCTCTCTTTTGATCATTAATGGTTGGATGTCATCATTATGTAATCTTAATTTTTATTGATTTTCATTTTGATAAAATTTTAAGTTTCGTAATGACCATTTTGTGTACCACAGAGGACATAGATGGCTTTGTAAATGCATAATTTATTTTCATGTAATGTATGTACATATTCAGCATATGCAATGTTTTGTTCTTTTTTTTAAAAAGTGTGGTGTTTTGTTGTCCTTTGGGATTCACACGGTGGGGCGTTATATATATATATATATATATATATATATATAACTAACAAAATTGAAGGTCAACACATTAAATATTGAACACAATGCATAATATGCATATTACATATTGATGCCAATCAAATGACCAGCCTTCTAAACATTAAACACTATGCATATTCCATATTCATCGAATACTATGGTTTATTATACATTTGGACTCACACACACACAATGAAATAGATTAAATCCACGCTCTTCCATTTCACACTTCAATCAAACTTGCAAGGAGAATTGACCAACAAGTTCCCCAAGCTTCTAAGGAGAAAGGAGATTTATTAACAAACAACAACAACAAAGAAATTATATTTATTGACCATCAGAACCAAAGGGTGAAGTATGGAGTGACATCAGTATAAAGTTTCAATCAAAACATAACTTATCTATTACATCAGATAACAAACAAAGTATATCAAATAGGGCTACAATTTACTATATGTCATCAATTGAAAAGTAATTGAATACCAATAGAAGCACATGCCCATAGAGCTGAATGGAATGTAATGTGTTTGATATTAACCTTAACATAACTTCAAACACCAATTGATGTGAGTGGAAACATTGATTGCTACCTCAAGTAAATGGTTTGATGGATATCAATATAGCATTCCAGATATAGTATGCAATCACTAGACGTGGAATATGAATGCCAAACAAAAAGAAAATTGAGTTAGTGAATAAAGGGATGTAGAGGAAGAATGAAAACACATTGAAAAAAAAATAGGTTGCACCCACAACAATTGATTAGGAGGATTAAAGATTCAATAAGGTTGAAAAATTATCCATCGCATTACTAAGAAAATCGTGCGTAGGGGAAAGTAAGGTATGTTGCAAGCTCGGAGATTCTACAAAATGCTACCAACAAGTAAATCACCTAATTAGCATTAAAATAGCTAGTTCCTAGAAAGAGGTCACCATTTTCAATATCCACAAATAATATGGACCCTTAGATGCCACCAACAAAACTACACCATATTCTTTTATATCGACTACACAAAGAGGGTTGATATAGTATATAACGAATAATTATAAAGCAAGCAGAGTATTTGGCTGGGAAGAGATAAATCTACATCCTAGGGTGAATTGCAAAAATCCGTATAATACACAAGACAATATAGAAGAAAGATTTGAAATCCTCATACAATAGTCTTACAAATTGTTCAATTTCATAAATAAACCAATAAACATTTTTTGTTTCCAACAGTATACTCTTTTAGGCATTTATTTTCAATAGGAAAAGAATTGGGACAATAATGGAACTTGGTTGATTTTCTTGTCAGAGCTGAAATATTGATGCAGTGCTCTTCAAAATCCATCTTATAGCTCCAAGTTCTTCTACAAATTCACCAAAATAGCCTCTGCCAAACTCAATTCAAGTTTTTCCCCAAAAACTAGATGAGAAAGTTCCAAGAATGAGAAAATCCACCGAAAGAGAAATCAAGATTAGTTTCCAAATATATTCCAAAAATCCCCATTCTTTTTGCAATTTAACTAATTTATTCCCGCTCCACAATCTATTACTTGCATGCAACATTTCTTTAATTTAATTATTTTATTTTATTTTCTCCACTACTTCAACTTCCTCTAATTATTATTTTTCATAATTTAACCATACCTTAATAGTTGCAAAAAACTAAATCAACCCTTCAGATATTTAATTTATTAATTATACTCTTTCATTTTAATTTCATTTGCACAATATAGTAATAATATAAATTTATTTTAATATTTATTTATTAAATCATAGTTTTAATTTATATAATATTTTATTTATCAAATCCACAAATGTATTAAAATATTTATTGAATTATCAAAATACCTTTTTAACCACAATAATCTTTTATTTAGATATAATAATCAAACAAAGTAAAATCAATCAAATAACTCAATTGAACAAAGTATCCAACAATACCTGACCTCACAGTAAAATGGAAAGAAATACAACAACAAAATTGACAAACCAACTAGAACTGATCAAATAGATAGGGTATGGAAAATTGATACTCATCCTCATCAAGGATGATGGCTCAACATAGGGGACCATATACTATCTCCATTTCAACAATGTCCATTGGGTTTAAGGCATGCTCAAACCTAGAAATTTAGGTGGAGTCGATGCTTGGTACCTGTAACCTGAAACAAACCACACCATTTAGCATGTACATAGCCAAACAATCAAGTACAATGTGGGAGGAAAGTCACAACATTGCAAGGCACTCATAATTGAGTGATGCAACAATTTTCCTCTTCACCAAAACACATCAACACACAATAATCAAATGCTAATAACATGATAAAAACATACATCAAGAAATCACATAATACTCATAGCAATAATAACCCACACAATGAATTGAACCATAACTCACCATGACATATACATAAACATCAGTGATAAAATTAGCATCAACTATCATCATAGTAATGAATCCATCATCGAGCAATGTATCATAATGCCTAAATACAAACAAGTAGCTATCATTAGTAGAATTTAAACTGAGTGGCACTACATTATCGCCCCTTATAACTAAGCTTAATCCTAGAAGCCTGCAAAAAAATATAGATATAACTCTCTCATCTTGGATGCATCCTCCCATGTAGTAGAAAACTCATAATTCGGATCCCACTTGACCCTCACTTGATCAATGTCTCGACCCCTGAGGGTGAGTCTCTTGTGTTGTATGACATCCATAGGCTCCAAATCCAGTTACCTATCCTTTACCTATAAGGAATTATAATCAAGTACATGAGATATGTTTGGATAATAGGGCTTGAGAACAGATACGTGAAATACTTCATGAATGCATGATAGAATGGATGACAAAGCAAGACGGTATGCAATAGGATCAATCCTCTTCAACACCTCAAAAGGCCCAACAAAGTGTAGTGTGAGCTTAGATCCTTTTCCATAATGGATCAGACTCTTTCACGGATGCACCCATAGGAATACCTAGTCTCCAATTGAGAACTGACGGTCAACCCTATGAGCATTTGTAGATTTCTTCTATCTATCTTGGGTTTCCACCAAATGCTCCCTAATGTGAATCACTTGTTGCTCCATCTTGTGAAGCATCTTCAGACTAAGTAGTACTCCATCCTCAAGAAAATACCAACTCAACAAGGTTTGACAAGGATGACCATACAATGCCTAAAAGGGAGGCATTCCAATAGAGCTATGATGTCCATTATTGTACGCAAACTCCACCAAATATAGGTAATCATCCTAATGAGACTATTGATCCATAACGTACATATGAAGCATATCCTTGAGGAACTAATTAACTCTCTCAATCTACCCATCAGTCTCAAGATGATAAGATGAGCTAAAGTTCAACGGAGTCCCCAATGCATGCTACAAGGATGTCCAAAGAGCTAAAGTAAACAATGGATCTCTATTTGAGATAATCCTACAAGGAATGTCGTGCAACCTAAAAATATCCTCCATGAAAAATATGGCTACTGAAGAAGCATTGTATGAGGATCAAATAGGATAAAAGTATGCCACCTTAGTCAACCTGTCCATGATGACCATGATGGCATCATGTTGACATGAAAAAATAGGCAAACTAACACTAAAACCCAATGATATAGTGTCCCATTTTCACTCTAGGACTAGCTAAGGTTGCAAAAGACCTATAGGATGTTGGTGTCCTACCTTCACTCTCTGACACTCTAGGCATCTCAACATAAAATAAGCAATATCGCTCTTCATTTCGACACAAAAGTATAGCCGATGAAGGTTTGTGTACATCTTCTTGACACCCAAATGAGCTAAATAGGGTGCCTGATGTTCCTTTTTCAGGATCAAAGTATGAATATCTCCTAAGGAAGGAACATAAATACAACCCAAGTGCCGAAAAATGCCATCTGAATCAAGGGAATAACCTACAAATCTTCCCTCTAAAGCTCTACCTAACTCAATCTCAGACCTCACCTCCTAACACCAACTATCTGGAGGAAGAGTTGAAAGGATCTGACTCCTCAAGTCCAAACCAAGAGTCACTAGCAAAAGCTTGTGTCCCCACTAACTAAGAGAATCCTCCACCACATTCTCCTTTCCATGGATAAATTTTTCCTTGAAATCATACTCAAACAAGAACTCCATCCATTGTCTCTTCCTTGCATTTAGATTAGACTGTATGAAAATATACTACAAACTAAGGTGATCATTGTGTAGCTCAAATTGATTCCCCAATAAGAAATGCCTCAATCTCATCAAAGCATGAACCATAATGGCCAAATACAAATCATGAGTAGGATATTTCAACTCATGATCTTTGAGTTTGTAGGACTCATAGGAAATCACGTGACTATCCTGCATCAACACAACTCCCAAACCCTCCAAAGATGCATCTGTACAAACCAAAAAATACCTAGTAGGATCAGGAACTACCAAGATAGGTGCATTGGTCAACCTCTCCTTAAGATTTAAAAGGATTCCTAACGCTACTCTGACCAAATAAACTTCTTCCCTTTCCTTTGAAGAGAAGTGATGGGGTGGGCTATCCTTGAGAAACCCTGAACAAACCATTGGTAATAACCTACCAAACCCATGAAGTTGTGAACCTTTGCAACATTTTTGGGTGTAGGAAAATCAATGATAGATTAGATCTTTGAAGGATCCATGGAAATTCCCTCACCAGAGATAACATGACCCAAATACTTCACCTCTATCTAGAAGAACTCACATTTTTCCAAATTTGCATACAACTAGTTCTCCCTCAAACACTATAGCCATTGCCTCAAATGCTCCTCATGCTCCTCCATGGTCCTCGAATAGATCAAAATTTCATCCAAAAAAACTAGGAAAAACCTGTCAAGATAGGTGTGAAACACACCATTCATCTAACTCATGAACACAAATAACACATTTTTCAACTCAAAAAACACAACGATGAACTCATAGTGCCCATAACAAGTATGAAATGTGGTCTTATGGATGTCTTCCTTGAAGATGAATAATTGATGATATCCTAACTTAAGATCAATCTTCAAAAATACCCTAGAACCCTTAATCTGATCAAATAGATCATCAATCCTCAACAATGGATAAATGATCCTCACCATTACCTTATTCAATTGCTAGAAATCAATGCATAGTTGAAGGGACCCATCCTTCTTCAAAAAAACCACTGGTGCTCCACAAGTAGAGACACTAGGATGAATAAACCCCTTTGCCAACAACTCCTCAAGCTATAAATAAAGCTACTTAAGCTCCTATGTGGTCATCAGATATGGAGCTCATGAAATAGGCTCATCTCCAAGTACAATATCTATCTTAAAATTGATGTCACGCTTAGGTGGCATCCCTAGAATATCGCTAGGAAATACATCTGCATACTATCTAAGGATAGGATGACTATCAAGAGGAACCTCTCAAATCTCCCCTAACTCCAGATCATTAACTATCACCACAAACAACTAGAATCCCTAATACATAAACCTCTTCAACTACATAGAAAAGATCATGCACAAGGAAATAGGCCTTTGAACACCAACTACCTCCACCTCAGAATCCAAATCATGAACACACTACATAGACTTATGCTAACAATCTCTCACTACTTGGTGAGGATCTAACCAATCCATGCCCAACACAATATCAAATGACCCAAGATGTATAATACGAAGGTCTACTGTGGTGCAAAGAGAACCAATCCTCAAACCAAAACCACAAACAAGAGACTCAACTACTACTTTAGCATTAGAGGCTAATTCGACTTGCCACTTATTATCCTACTTTGCTGCCACTAGTCCACATTGTGCTGCTATGGAAGGAGAAATAAAATAATCTAAAGCACCAAAGTCAAATAGAATAGAAACACCATGATCTTGCAACACACCTAAAGTCTCAACCACTATATCCTAATGCTCAACCTAGCAGTTATCAACCACTGCAAAGACTTTATGTGATCTTCTTGCATCTCCTACTGTCAGCTCTGGAGCTATCAGTCTCTGATTAAATCCAAATGTGCCCTTCTAATGACACTTTCTAGCAATGTGACCCTACTAACTGTAAGAGAAAAACCTTGTACCTTTTTCATAACCTCTATGACCTAGAGGTGCATTGGACTACTAAAACCTAACCCTACTAGCTATAGTCTAAGTGCACTATGTTGGCTGCACTGAATGATCATGCTAAGCTCACTGCCAATTATGATTCTTCTTAGACTAAAATCTACCACCATGTTGAGATAGAGAGTTCTTATGTTTGATATGAGAATGTTGTTGCTAGTGACCACCCTTAGTGGGTGCATGGTGGCTCCTAGAGGGACTCGTTGCCTGAGTAGCCACCTTGATAACTGAAACCTGCTAGAAGTGCACTACCAATTTGTACACCTGTATGACCACTTAGTGTCATGGCTAAATTCTCCTCTACTATTTGAACCTTCTCTATAGCCACCTCCATGGTTTTTCACTAAAAAATCAAGCTCTTTGTTTTCCACATGTTGAAAAATAGAAAATTATCAAAAAAAAATTTAAAAAATGAGTGCACTAGATATTGAAGTCCTTGATCCAACAAACAAAGAAAAATTGAATTTTGATACATACCAAAAAAGTTACGTATTATATGGTCGTGCTATGTTTGAATTATAATTGGTTTGACTTTGAAACTTGATTAAAGAAAAAATATTCAATAAAAATCTATCTAACCAAGTGGAAGCACTAGATATCAGAATTACAAATCTAAATACAAAAGAATTATAATTTTATACTTCATGGAAAAAAAATTATGTGTTATACAATGAGCGTCACTTTTTTAAAATGTTGTTTTCTAAAAAAACTAGTTTTTGAGGGAGATGGAAAAAGAAGTGCAATCTGATTCCAAAAATTGTGAAAAAAATATATTTAGAATCTACAAACAAAATGTCACGAAACTATGGTTTGCATCATCTTCAAATTCCTCATGGTTTAGAAGCTATAGGTGCCTGAGAGTGAAGATTTAGTTAAAAAAAATTATTTCAGTGTCCAATTTGGCCAAAAATTGTAAACCACTATTGTGGGATCACCCTCCATGATACAACTAAATTATAGTACATTACAAGTACATGGAAGATAGTACACGTGAATTAAATCAAGTGCAGAAGTCTTCATATCCAGGAGTAGTCTTCACGAACATGAAAAAAGTGAGGGAACCCAATGGAGTATAAGGAAAATTCCACCTAAGCATGTTCAACCTTAAGGTCCACCCCCCATGCCAGGAGATAGTGAACTATCAATTTTGAGGGTGTCTATGGACTTCTCTTGCACTCTTATGATCTTTCACCTAAAAGGAGAGAGATAGAACCCTAAAATTGAGATGGTTCACTCAAATTAAGGAGTGTAACATGGAATTGAGACTAAATGAAATGATCTTAATGCAACTAAGCTATGAGATTGATTGATTATGAATGAAAAAATAATGAAATATGTAATGTTTGAGAACACAATGAGGTATGCAAGAATGAACTAAAACATGAACAAACACAAACAAAACTGAAATAGGCTAAACAAAGTGCACCTGGGAATTGGATGTTAAATCTGGAATGCTTTGAAAACTGGTAGAAATCACTATAAATCACCAGTGGGAATCATTCACCATTGATGGCAAATCACTCTTGCTACTAACAAAAACACTTGAAACTACTTTCCGACAGTCAGGAACATGATTCTAATAAAATCAAATTTTTTAGCCCTCAGATGGACTCATTTTCCACTGATGGTGAATTAGTCCTCCAAAAATATGCAAAATAAAAGGTCACATGTGTAGCTCTAGATATGCACTTGTCTTCTTGTCAGGTTGATGGAGTCAAATCTATAGAAAACTGACTATAGCATGTCTCCAAGCTTGAAATATTGTTTAGTTGACTTGAAACACTTTGTTGACTTCTTTTCCACTTTTCGACACTTAATTTTTTGACAATTTTACATACTAAAGTTTACAAACGCACATGCAAAAGGGGTAAAATGGTTAAGGGTTAGAGTATAGGGATTTGCCTTGGTCAAATCCCACTTTGGTAATCAAACCCTTAATAGAGAAATGAAATGAAATGAGCAATCCATGGTGAATAAATAACATGAAAATGTCCTAAACTCACCAAAAACCTTGTTTAAGAATTCTGAAGATATGTTAATGGCTGCTCCAACATGTTTGATGTTTCCTTGATTGAATGATGCTTAAATGTAATTGAATGAACTAGTGAATGAGTGAACTTGATGAATGCTTGAATGGATGGGGGTTGAAATGAGAAGAAAAAACTCATTTATACACACTTATACCCTAATAATCCAATAATACCTCATCATAGGCTGACA
>VDFB02352729.1:0-22762 GCA_007258455.2 Sequoia sempervirens
AGAGGGAAGGAGGGAGGGAGGAAGAGAGAAAGAGGTATATGGAGATAGGTTAGATAGCAAGAAGTGGTGAGCGAAGGTGGGTGGAAGGAAGAGAGAGAGGAGATAGAGAAAATTAGAGAGGGAGAGAGAGAGAGGTGAGATAGAGAGAAGTAGAAATGGAAGGAGGGAGAGGGGAAGAGAGAAAATTAGAGAGGGAAGGAGGGAGGGAGAGAGAGAGAGAGATGAGATAGAGACTAGAAAGGGAAGGAGAGAGAGAGAGAGAGAGAGAGAGAGAGAGAGAGAGAGAGAGAGAGAGAGAGAGAGAGAGAGAGAGAGAGAGAGAGAGAGAGAAATAGGTTAGGGAGGGGAGGTAGAGATAGAGAGAGGTGAGATAGAGAGTAGAGATAGATACATATAGAGATAGGAGGGGAGATAGAGGGATGTAGAGAGTGAAGGAGGGAGGGAGATAAATATTAGAGTGGGAAGGATGGAGAGAGAGAGGTAGTTCTTGAGATCAAGGGAGAGAGATTCAAATAAATGGATGGAGATAGTGAGAGATAGAGGTATAGAGCATAAGATATGAAAATGAGAGAGAGAAAGATGATACAACTTGTTGATTACTAGAATTTGACCTCCTGATTACTAAAATTTGACTAAGTCTAAAAATTATAAGATCTTACAAAAACTAGAATTTGTACTATAACTCCAAGAGATCTGAAACCACTCTCAAACATCCTAAAACTATATACATGAAATATAACTTAAAGTATAAGAAATTAAATGTCCATATGTAAATATCAACTTATAATTTCATTTATATAGTTTTCTTGGAAAAGAGAGAGAAATAGAAAGAAAAAAAACAAAATATTTCACAAAAATAGATTCCAAAAATTTATGCACTTCATTTGGCAAGTGCCAAATTTGGTGCTTGTCAAACGATGCAATTCATTTGGCGAGTGCCAAATTTGGTGCTTTCCAAATGATGCAATTCATTTGGCGAGTGCCAAATTACCTACATTGGGAAATACCAACCCAAAGGGTTGGATGACCATTTGATGCCAAGGACATGATTTTCTAAAAGGGTAACAAAATTTCACATACTTTTTATCATTCTACCCGTTAGGTTTACACGTCTTTCAATGCAAGTTTATAAAAAAAATTTGATGACGTTAGACTCTCTCTTACCTATATAACCTTATAATTTTTTTAATATTTTGAAATAATGTTAAGGTTTTAATCCATCAATTCTCTTGTTAGTGTCTTTGGTTTTTATCAAAAACCAACATGTGCTAGTTTTAGGATAGATTTTTACTGCATCAAATTTTGAAAAAAATAAACTTTAATAAACTAGACTCCATTCTACACATAATGAAAAAAAAAAAATTGATTAGTTTTCAAAAAAATTTGGGGGGAGAATGCTCAAATTTCAACTTTTCAAGATGTTTCCACTTCAAAAATGCATAAAATATATATTCATTAAAAAATTAACCAAAAGAACAAGGATAAAATACATGGTGTTAGCTAATTTCTCACCATTTAGATTTTTGAAATTCTAAAAAAAAGTTAACAAAAAAGAGGGGGGCTCAGACACTGCTATTTCTTTTTACAAAAATAGGACCAATTCCCCCCCCCTTTTGGAAACCCCTAATCTTCATTATTTTCAAAATAAATTAGTAGCTTACAAAGTAGACTTGCAGCACTTCAACTCTTGTTCTTGTTACATCTTCAAATTTTGAGTGTAACTATCTTCATTTTCTCATGAACATCATAATTTATTGATTTCAAAAAAAAAGTGGCATCTTAAGAGCCATTTTTGTGTCACTGTAGCTTGGTGCACATACCCAAGTTGTCAATGGAATACATGATAGCTCTTTCTTCCAACATTTGGAGAGATAGTTATTGTCAATGTATTGGAGCTCAAGGTGTGGCTGGTGGGATTTCCTGTCTCTGGAATCCTTGAAAGCTCACCCCCTTAGGTTGGTTTACAAATAAACACTCTATATATTTGTTGTTGCTACTTGCTTTTATTCTTGTAGGGAGATCTTTCTTTCTAATATTTATGCACCTACATATTTCCAAGGTAATGTTTCCTTGTGGTCTCATCTTAGATTTATCAAAGCTATGACTCCTCTTTTTCCTTGGATCCTTACAGAAGATTTTAATTTTATTCTTAGTTTTGAGAAAAAATTGGGAGGGTCTAATCATTTGGATCCTTCTGCATCTTTATTAAGGGATGGCATTTTCTTTCTTAATTTGGTGGATGTTAAACCAAGAAATGGGTCTCTTACCTAGAATAACAAGAGGTGTGGCTTTGAGGCTATTTCTAAATGGATTAATAGATTCCTTATTTCAAAACACTGGATTGTGATGTGTGGGCCTCCTTTTCAAATATATTGTCTTGGAAGGGCTTAGATCATTGGCTCGTCGTGTTCTCTTCTTTGATTTTCTCTCTTCCAAAAATATCTCCTTTTAAATTTTAATTGATGTGGCTCAAGGACCCCAATATTAATGATTTGATTGCTACCTAGTGGGTTGAAGGTAAGCTTGCCTTTAGTACTAAGATGTATACTTTCTTCAAGTGACTTCAGTTCATCAAGCTTAAGCTAAATCAATGGAATCACATCAATTTTAGTAATATGTTCAAATAAAAGGCCTTGGGTCAAAGTAATCTTGATGTTATTACTTCCCATATATGGGATCAAGGCTTTTCAATGGAACTCTTGTTCAAAGAAGTAGCTAGATCTAGAAAACTCAATGAGTGGGAAAATATGGAAGAGTTATTTTGGAAGCAGAAGTTGAGAATTAATTGGCTCCAAGAAGGGGATAAGAAATCTTCATTTTTTCACAACCAGTCAAATCAAGGAGGTGTGGTAACATATTGCATTCTATTATTTCTACTTAGGGAGACCTTCTCTCCTCCTTCCAAGACATTTCTATGAAGGTAGTCATACACTTTTCCACTTTGTTCACTAAATCTAACTCTGGTATGGAGGATAGGTTTGGGAGTGTTTTATCTTGCATTCCTTCCTTATTCTCTGGGAAGATGAATGATAGTATTATGTGCCCCATATCAATTGAAGAACTTCATAAGGTGGTTTTCAAGATAAAGAAAGGTAAAGCTCCTTGTCCTAACAGTTTTCCTATTAAATTCTTTTAGGAATTTTGGGACATCTTAAAAATGGATCTTTTAAGGGTGGTTCAGGAATCCCAAAGTAATAAGAAAATGTTAAAAGCTATAATTCTACTCATTTATATTTTATTCCTAAGGATTATTCCCCCTCTTTTGATTATGTTTGACCCATTTCCCTATGTAATGTTTTGATTATATGTGAAAATCAGGTTTTGAAGGGACCCAAAACCCTTTACAACTTAAGGTACAAAATGTTGCTCAAGAGATACTACAATAAAACACCAGCAACAGCCCAAAACCCAAAACAATAGAAGATACCAAATGTTGCTCAAAAGATAAAATAGTAAGCTATCAGCAGTAACCAACAGCAACAAAACAACAAAATAATAGGAAATAAATCGGGACCCAACAATAGAAAAACACAAAAATAACAAACAAATAAACAAACAGGACACTATTTCCCTATGTAATGTTATAAGATCATAACCAAACTCATTGTTGAGCAGTTGAAATAGGTGTTAGTTTCTCTTATTTCTATGGAACAAGGTATCTTTATTAAGGGGCACAAAATCCTAGATGGTGTGGTGGTGGCCTTACATTCTATGTCTAGTTCTAAACAGAAATCCATATTTATCAAATTGGATATGTCTAAAGCATATGACAAACTTTGTTGGTCCTTTATCAAAGGTGTGTTATTATCATTTGTATTTTGTGGAGATTGGATTCAATGGATTATGATTTGTATGTCATCTTCCTCCTTCTCAGTTCTCATCAATGGTATTCCTTCTCCTATCTTTCCTACTTTGGTCTTAAGCAAGGTGACCCTTTGTCACCCTTCTTGTTTATCCTCATGGCTAAAGGTCTTGGTAGATTTCTTAATTCCTGAAGAACTAATGGTTGCATTCAGGTTTGGTCTTGGTCTAGGAGCATAGCCTCCCAAATCCACCTTTAGTTTGTAGATGATACAACCATGATGGGGTTTCCTCTATCCAAGAAGTGACTAATTTTAGGGAGGTTTTGGATGTGAATTTAGCTTCTTATGGCTAGAAAATTAATGATGATCTAAGACCAATATATTTTTCTTTAATACTTCATAGTTAATTCAACACCAAATCACTAATATTTTACACTTTTGCATCGAGAGCTTCCCCTTTGAGTATCTTGGCATTCCCTTAACCCTTGGGAAACTTCAAAGAGAGCATTGGAAGAGGATTTTTGAAAGATTTCATTTGAAATTGAGTCACTTGTCCTTCAGGTGGTTGTCCTTTGTTGGAAGGTTGGTTTTATGAAGATTTATTTTACAAGCTCTTCCAATTTACAAATTTTTTGTTGTCCACTCCTAAATTTTTTCTTAAAGATTTTGATAGGCTCTCTCAAAGCTTCCTTTGGGAAAAATTTGGAATCTTAGAAGTCGTGCTTAGTTAGATGGGATCAAGTTTTCAAGCCAAATATTTTTGGGGGTCTCAACCTTCATCAGGAAGTGCTTAATTGTCAAGCCCTTGAACTACCAAGCTCTATTGGAGGTGGTGTAAAAATCCTATGCAACCTTGGGCTCAAATTCTAAATCTTAAGTATTTAGGTGGTGTTGCAGCTATGGATGTTATTAGGAAAATTATATTGGGGAAGGGTTCCATGATCTAGGATACTATCAAGAAGGGTGCTTCAATTGTGAAAGAGGGTCTCTTTTGGATCATGAAGAATAGGGAAAAAGCCCTATTCTGGGAGGATTATTGGGATCTCCATTCTCCTCTCCTTAAGTCCTTTCTTGCCTTACAACCTCTAAGTGAAATCTTCTTGGATGTTGGGTGGTCAAAGGTGGTTGATTTCAAAGCTTCATTCAATCTTGGGAATTCAGAAAAATTCTAATGGAAGACACTTGACTGTTGGCCCCAAGGGGGCACTCCTAAGGCTCGTAATACTCCTGCTTCCATTTTGGTGGATAGACCTTGTTCATCACTAAACAGGGGGATGTGCTTTCTTGGGGGCACGATTCAAAAGTTTTGTATTCGATTAGTCTTGGCTATCAAATTTTAGAGAAAAATTTGGGTGATAGAAGGGTTGATCCTTGGTGGAAGAAAATCTGGAATAAGTTTTGTTGTCCAAAATGTAATATGTTTATTTGGCTTGTGAGTCATAATAAATTCCTTGCCTAGGATAATATTAGGAATTGTGGTCTTCAAGGACCATCTAGATGTGTGTTATGTCATGCTAATGAGTAAATTATAGCTCGTCTCTTTTTCTAGTGTCCCTTCTTGTTGTTGAGCTTTGGAGTCAATGGTGGAAAAGGTGGAAGCAACCCTTAATTCATGATACTTCTCTCTGGGAATTCTGGTCTAGCATGGGTAGACTGCCTGAATTGGATTTCTTCTTGTCAATTTCCTGGGAGAATGGTCCTACCTTCATTCTCTGGAAAATTTGGTTAGAGAGAAATCGTTAGATTTTTCAAGACTAACATAAACTTTATGTTCAAGTGTGGAAAATAATTCAAGATTCAATCAACGAGGTTGTCTCAATTAAGTGCATTATTCTTTAACCCCTTGTTCTAATATTATTTTGGCTAACTGTTTGGAACTCTCTTAGAACTCTTTGTCTCCTTTCACTTCCACTCACAGAGGAATGTTTCTAAGAAAGTGAATAGGGTTGGTAAGTGGCTTTGTCCCCCTCTAGGTTTTCTAAAAATTAACATAGATGGCTCATCTTGTGGTAATCCTAGGCCATTGGGAGTTGGAGGAATAGGTCAGGATAGTAGTGGTTCTAATATATTTTTCTTCTTCATACATATGGGGTTTTTTACTAATAACCAGATGGAGGCTAGGGCTCTTTTGGTTGATCTTGAGGGATCTTGTGCTCTAGGCTAGAAAAAGATTATTTGTGAGATGGACTCAATGATTATGGTGACCCTCTTGAACAAAGGTGAGTTATGTGAATCTTCTTGGAGTCTGACCTCTTTGGTTGAGGAAATTTTACTCGTTGCTGGTAATTTTGAGTCTATTTCCTTCTCTCATATTCCTCAGGAATGGAATGGGGTAGATGATTGTTTAGCGAAATGGGCCTCTTTTGGGATAGTGATCAGAAGGTTAAGGGTTGGGATGAGCTACCCAACGACAATGCAAAGTATCTTCATAAGATTCTTCAAAATGATCAAACTAAATCTAGTTTGTTTCAAAACTAGTAATCCATGGAGGGTTGTGTTTTTCTTAATCTCTTGGAAGCTTTTTGGGTGGTGGTTTTGGGGGAAGCCCCATGTATATTCTAGATTATAGCCTTAACGGTGTCATTGGCTATATGAAAATATTTTTGTTGTAAAATATTTTAATATTGCTTTATTTAATAGAGTTCTAATTTTTTTTCCAAAAAAAGGTGTTTAGCAAGTGAGAGAATTTTAAGAAAATTGTCTCAACATTGCATTACAATGTTGAGAACATTAAATATAGAGGATAATTTGACTCCAATAATTATTAATATATATTTAAGAAACTAAAGTGGGTTAGAATGATGTGGATCCCTCCAATATTTTTAAATTGACAAATGATCTCAATTGGCTTCCTAGATCAAAAGGTATGGTCTCCTTAAGTTAGGCCCCCCCACATTAAAATGTAAGAGCATCTGTGATGCATAAGAGATTTCTAAGAGGGATTTACATATATTTCCCAAAAACATTCACCAACCTCTAAAGGATTTGAATAAGAAATATTGGAGTTCCCAAGTTGAGAGTATAACTATGATATGTTTTGATAAAATACTATTATATGTGCAAGAATATGTCATATTTATCATGATGACTTCTTATAATTTATGAAGCACTTTTGGGTGATATTGGCTCATGGTTTTATATTCCCTATGGTAGTTTCATGATTTGGTTTCTATATTTATTGGGTTCAGAATGAAGGTATTCCCCTATGTATAATGTATTGCTATAAATTAATAGAGTAGCTAGAGTTTGGAGGCTAGGTTTTTCTGAATTTTTTCTTAGGATAAATCATTGTGTTATAGTGAATTATTTTATTATTTTATTAATTCCTACATTATTTTAAAACCATATTTTCTATCAATATCTTCACTTAGGTTGGTGTAGGAAGTGTTTCCACACCTTTTCTTCCTTTCAATTAGAGTGTTCCAAGTAGTACAATATAATTACATAACCTCTTATGATAACATGATAAAAATAGTATCTTATGATAACATTATAACCTCTATTTAATCTATTTTAAATTAATAACCTAATAAATTTTAGACATTAAGCTAATACCTATCAAATTAATAATTTCCTTTTAAATCAATAATAAAATAACTTTCATTATTTTTTAAAAATATCTTCTTTTAATTCAAACTCAAAGCATTATGAAAATCATGATAAAATATATATATGTTAATATTAATCATTATTGTGACCACAACATGTCTCAATTCATTTCAAATTAAGAACCCCTTTGAAGCTTTTAACTTTAGCTTAAATAAATTCCTAGTTGTTGCATTCAAATTTGTTATCTTGTTTTGAAGCTTGTTTACTAATATTTTAAGCTTCATGTTTCATACTAGGTTTCATTAAAACTCTAGTTATTATCCACTTGGTTTTATTTAGTCTACTAAAGGTTTGAATTTTTGTTTACTATTCCTTTACCCTAGTCTAATTTTAGAATGCATTTTCCCTAGGTATATTTTTCCTCACTTTCATAGGAGTGTCAACATGATATTATTCTAAATAGTAGGTTTCTTTACATTATGTCATATTTTATATACATTTTGTGTCTTGATTTCTCCAAATCCTATTTTTCCCTAATCTATTATTAGGTCGGCTCCACTGATGGAGTAACACTAAAATACACCAACTATTCATCCACAAACTGCACTTGGACCTCCAAGACACTTGCCACTTGGATCATGGATACTATGACACCTATAAACACTCCCTCAAATATAACCAGATATTATTCCCCTGGAATACAAACCACTCCTAACATGTACTTACACCGTAATCTATACTAGGACCCAATACTTTGTCATCATTATCTTTGATACTAGAGGACATAAAGATTTGAAACTTTGGATTTAGATTCCTCTCACATACACCAAAATTACCTTAGAATCATAGACCAAAATTATTTAAGGCAGAGCAATGCAGACCCAAAAACGATACTTTGTGTATCAAAAATGAAATTAGGACTTAGCCAAATATTCAACACAATTGTTTTGTACTAGAGAAAAACTCTTGCATTAGTATACTATATTTTCATCACCTCAATCACTTATGCTTCACCAGCTAGCTATACATCAATATTCACATCAAACCACAATGTTGACATCCAGGACAACACTATATATGCTCATGCTTATGCTCATGTTACCAACAAACATGCCAATGGCAATCTCCTCAAACTCTCAACAATATCCCCCTTTTTCATTGATGGAAACATGTATAAAAATATTCTCCAAATATTCTCCCCCTTAGACATCAAGGGAAAAGAGCACACACGTATTTCTTGTTCTTTTCTCCCCTTTGACATCATTCACATACACTTGATTTTCTTTTTCCTTCTCCCCCTTTCATATATACATGATTTTACTTGACTTACTCACATACTCCCCCTATATGATATATACATATATGCATGAGAGTAAAAAAATTCAAAAGTATAAGCAACTCCCTCTAATAGTGCTATCCATCCAAATTGATAAAAAATTGCACTCGTATTTTATCAACTATCTTCCATATATATACAATGAAATCTTAAAAATGCATAAAAGGAAAGAAATATACAACACCAGTTGGAAGAAGTGTTTGACACTTGAAATTTTTGCAAGGTGTGCCTCCCAATAATTTTTTCCTTCTTTCCATTTTTTCTTCTTCAAACCAAGCATGTGACTCTATGTCTCAAACTCCATGAGAAGTTCTTCACCTTCATCTATGGTACTAGGTACCCAATTCAACTTTATTTCCTTCTCTACATTATTCATATCATCAGATATAGGTGTGAACTTGGCATTCACCAGGTCTCTAATTTTTCCAAACTGCACTATATATTGCAAGAATGATGGTTTTTCCACTGATGTCAATAGGAATTCTATTGACTAGTGTTGTCATTAATGTCAATTATGGGATGAAGATGTTGAGGATATTGAGAAAATTGTGAAAAGAGCAAAATAGGTTGTGCATGTGTAGTTGAGACCTTGAGGAAGTCTTGTGAGTACATGGAGCTATTCTTTTTTCATGGATTTTGAAGATGAGTTGGAATGAAGCAATGAGCTAAGATGATGGCTCTGGTACTTGGTTTCCAAGTTCTTTTGAGAAAATTTAATAAACAAAGTAAATTGTGTTGTGCATGTATTCATAGCATGCTCTAGTATTGTGCTATGTGTTCTTTCTGTGTTGATGTTATGCATGTGCGGATCTTATAGGTTATTCAAGTTTGATAGATTTTTCTCTGTTCAAACTTTGGGTTTCTAGATCGTTGTACAGTGTAAGTGATTTTCACCACTGTGTGAACCAGTTGTTCAGTGATGTTCTCTATGGTCTAGGAGAAATTTATTTTCTCTACATTTCTCCACTGTTTGGATTCAAGTTGTGCAAATTTGGGAAGTTGATTATAACACTTTTATATTTTTGTGATCAATTTTTTACTTGATTTGGTGTAGTACAATGAGAGTTTCATTTATCAGTATGCAAATAAGGGTTATTAGTTGTTCTGAGTTAAACTATTTGTTGATGCAAGCTTGGATAAAGTATTTGTTGAATCTTAAGTAGTTCATGGATTATTCTAAATTAATTTCAAGTAAATTATGTTGTCTAAAATTTTTAGCTTGATCTAAGGAAGTGTTTACTTAATGTTTATGGTGTTTTGCACGAGTTTTGGTTGACCTTGTGTTTAACACTACATATGACACTTGTAGAAGCATGTTGAAGTGTGTTCAGATCCATTTGGGTCCTAATTAAGGATTTATGTAGGTTGATTTTCATTCCTATCCACCGTGGAAATGTTTAGGTGCCAACCTATTTCAAATTTGAATGTATATCGGCTAGTGGCTGATATTGGAGAATTTTTTTGAGATAGAACTTGATATAAATATGTATGGTGTTGATGCAAGATGGTGTGTGAAAGAGTAAGAAGCAATATAGATAAGAGATTGGTGTGAGTGATGTGTATGATGTGAAATTGAGCAGAGCAATGTGAGTTTCATGTTAGGTTTCCTGAAGGCAGTGAGTTGAAGACATCTAAAATCTTTCATGTGAAATTGTGAAAGTGTGTGAGAAATTGTGGTGGACTCCTTGTTACATTGAGAATTTTTTCTTTGTGTAACATTCTTCTTCTATCTTCTTTTATTATTTCTATGGTAGTGAGCCTTGGTTGTGAGCCTTTTTGGACAGTGTGTCCTATTCTGGCAGTGAGCCCCTTTGTACTAGTTTTTATATTACTTATATTGTGAGCTAATCCTCACCATGGTTTTTCCCTCATTGGTTTTTCCACGTAAATCTAGTGTTCTCATGTGTATGGTGTTGTTATGTCATTTTCTATTATCTGCATTTCATGTTTGATCAATCTAATAGAATAAGGACTTAATGAATACTTGTGGATCTAATTACTATTGAGGGTTTTTGAAGGTTTAATTTGCTACAATTGATTCACCCCCCCTCTCAATTGTCTTGTTCATTTCAACACTATAATATTTTCTTTTTGTTCCTACTATTGGAAGAATTGTTCATGTAGATTTTAAATAGCTAATCTTTTACTTCCATCTGCATCATTAGTCAGATTGTATGCATTGGATGCCTTGCCAATCTTGGACTCAATAGATTCCATCTCATCCTTAATGTTTTTAGTGGAATTGGGCCACTTCAAACAAAATTGAAACAACACTTTAGCTTCCTCAACGCGGTTTTGTATATCCTTAAGGTTGTTTTTCAATTTACTATGTGCAGTAACAGACTTGTCTGAAATTTCTACCAACCTTTTCTCATTCACTTTCCTATTTGCTTCCTTCTCTAGCTTCTTCTCTAACCTAATATAATATTCCTTGAAAGAGTCTAAAATAAACCTCAATTGTTGAACACCGGATATGGAATTATCAACACGAGCACCAAGAAAACTTTCTTATAGCACCTTCATAGCCTCTTCTATTAATTTAGTACTTTTCTAGTGGGTTTGCAAGATTTCCTTTCTGGTAGAGGAATGGAACGCATCACTAAGCAACAATTTTTGCAAGGGGGATAATATCTTGTCCATATCAACTTTCCCTTGTTGCATTGGTATCTAAAGAAATTAAGTAGATATAACTAGTTGAAATTGTATTTGCATTCCCAATAGGCTCTTCAAGGAGTCTTTAGAGGTTTTGAAAGACTCACCAATAGTCTTCACATTCTCTTCATCCTTCTTCTCATAAGCCTTTTCCTTGTCACCAATGTTATCTTTATATTTTTCATCATTTTTCTCTTTGTCAACATCACCAGACTCATCTTCATTCTTCTCCCCATCATCAATTGATTTATCTTTGTTATCCAGAGGAGGCATATTTTTTATATTTTGTGCCTTAGGTATCTTTGGGTTTTCTTGTACAACCTCTTCTTCTTTCTTTGCACTCTTCTTTATGTTCGAAGGTGGTGTGTTATGCTCTGCTTGTGCATCCTCCTTTTGCATTTCACTATCTTTTTCAACAACATTCTCTTCCATCAATGGAGTATCATTAGTATTCACGTCATTTTGTACATCCTCCTTGGCTACATGCTCATGTTGAGCTTCTTCTGGTACATTCACTTTAGGAAAAGAGACATCAACATTCATTTTACTATTTGGATTCATACCTAACTCCTTTACTAGATTTGTAACCTTCTCAATAGTCTCATTCTTTAGCCTCTCTATACCAACTTTATCTATGCTCATAAGTGTGGTGACCCTTTACTTGGTCATGAACTCTTTATTGTATAAATGATCTAATTTAGCTCTATCCTTATCAGAAAAAGAACAACTAACTTTCTCTAAAGAAGAAGTTCCCAATTTTGCATCTTCATTTATTGCCTCTTCTCTTCTTGCAAGTAATGTAATTTTGCGATCCTCAAGCAATTGGCCTTCAATATCTTTCATTCCAACATCAAATTTTACTATGTATCTAATTATTGCATCCTCAATTGTTTACTTATCAGTATCATCCACAGTGGGATACATAGCAGTAGTTTGTTCCAACATTTCATGCTCAACTATACCATTAAACAATGAATCTAATCTCAGAGGACTATGTTTTCTTACAAAAGGGTTCTTCTCCTTCCTCTTCTTCATGACTTCTTGAGTCTTCTCTCCTTTTGCAGACTTAGTTTTCTTTTCTCTCACATGAATTCTAAATGTCTTTTTCTCCTTTTCTACCTCTACATCACTATCAGAGTTCACAATGTCTATTTTGGCTTTCTTTGTGCTAGTCTCTTCTTGAGTTACACTATATTTTCTCTTCCTAGTGAGAGGTTCTTTTCTTCTTGTGCTCCATATACACTTCCATTAAATTTTCTTCATAAGTTCCATATCTTCCCTCAGTTGTATCACTAGGCATGCTAATCATATGGTTAGCTAGACCAACAATTACATTCTCTATAACTTCATATCCCATTCCAATGATCCACACAGTTCTAGGCTCAACAACCTCTATATTCAATAGCCTTTTTTAACCATAAAGATAATGTCAATTTTATACTTCACCACACTCTTTGGAATCCTTTCACTGGAATGCATATTCTCCTAGAAAGTTTTAAAGAATCCTCATAATGCTTTCTCTTGTGTGTTGACATCACCTAATCTCATCAAGTGGTCTTTGATTTGAGTAGCCACTAGGACTTCCTTCAACCATACAATGTTCCTAGTTTTGAGAACCTCATTTAGAAAATAAAATAACAAAAAAATGATCAATGTCCCAAACTAGAAAGGGTATCGGGAGTCCTTGGTCCTCTAAAAATTCTTTGGGTTTTTCCCTTAACAACTCATATAAATCATAGTCAGCACCTTGCTTTACCATCTCATATGCAGTGTTGATGGTAGTAGTAGAAACAAAGTTCTCTATGTTTGTAAAGTATATCTTGTACCTTATCATCATTAATTCATATTTCACTGCAAGGTCTTAAATTTCCTTGATAGTCATAGCTCTCTTGTCATATTTTTCACTTGTTAAATCCATTGCCATTTCATTTTTCACTTATTTGAGTGTCAAAATTGGTCTAATTGAGCATAATCCTATTACAACCCTAATAACCTCCTTATTAATTATATGTGGTATATCCATCCAAACAAACCTATCATGAATCCTACTCAAAGTGTATCTAATCCACTCGTCCACATAGCAAAAGATAGGGAAATTGTTCTAGACGTCAAGCTTCTTCTTTGTCAAGCTCTCAAACTCAAGTTTCGATTCAAATTCATCTCTAGTAAGCTCATTAATCCACACATCTCCTAGCTTAGAGTGGTTGTACTCTTCCAATTTTTCATGTATGTAAATCCTGACATATTTTGCATCCATTACACCATATGGAATACTCAAAAATGCACTATCTAGGTCCATTATCATTGATTTATCAGGGTGCTTCTTGAATTTGGGTCAAGGACGATCGACAATCTTAACAACTTATTGAGTACACATCTTCAATTTCTCCACAAAATTCTCCAACATAATATTTTCACTGACGTTTTCACCAATAGGTCAAGCATATCAACCTACACCTTATATCCATGTATTGAATGTATTAGCATCATATCTTTGGCAGGGGCTTAAATATCTTCTATTCAAACACCCCTAAGCCAAAGCTCTTACTTAATTTTTGAAGGAAACATCTACACCAGAGGCTAGCACAGATTTACTATTAACTTTTCTCTCTTCTTTATTTTTTTAGATATTTCCCATTTCCTTCTTCATTTCTACTGGATCCATATTCTTTACTGGATCATTCTTCTTCAGTGAAACAGAGGATTTCACATCCTTGCTTATGTAAAACTTAACAATGTGTCCTAACTTATTACTGTAATGTCATAAAATTACACCCCTTGCAATTTAACATATATCTTTGCATCTACTTTAGTTTCCACTCCCTTAGCACTTGTGTATGCTCATTTTAGCCCCTACATCAGCCTTTTTCCCCTCTTAGGATGCTCAGCACCCCTTTTTAGCAACTCCCTTTGTGTATCAGCTTTACGTGAAACCTTATGCTTTTCCTATTTGTGTTGTTTTGTAGTGAGATGTGTTTGGACACTAGCACGCCACATGAACGTATGTGCACCACGCTAGCATCTTGCAACGTTTCAACATTCAAACAACCGCTTTTGAGCATGTTTTACACTTGTCATCTTCTTTTGTCGGTGGTAATGGCTTGGGATGCCTTGTAACCACCCGGGAAGCTTCTTTTTGCTTCTCTTCTCCCTTTAAAAGCTATATTTTCAATTCATTTGTGCTTCTAGCTTCTCTCTAGCTTTGGCTCTAGCCTTGTACTCTCCAGATCTTGCTTGCACAACTTCATATAGTTTGTTACAGTAGCTTCAAGCACTCACACATTCTCAAAGTACACTTTGCAACTCTCTTAGCTCTTGCAACTATCTCTCCCCCTTTGGATTCCTTAAGCCTTGTAGCTAGCATCTCCCTCACCTTGTGCTTGTGAGCATCCTGGGATTCCAAATCCCCTATCTATTGCATCCTTACTTTGTGATCTGGGTTTTCCCTTCTTGGCGGGGTTTTCTTTTATCACTCATATTTTGTGATCTGAGTTCTCCTCCCTCACGATTAGAGTTTCTTATCACTCTTGCATTCATTTCATTTTGCCATCATCTCTAATATCTATCTGTTGGTTGTCCATGGAGATGGAGATTGCCCACCAAAGCAGGGGGGTTTTATTTGGGGAAAACCCTATACTTATTAACATTTTCTCATAATGGCATGCATGAGATATTGAAGATATTCATGTGTTGGAGGCTCCATTACTTGCATGGGTTTTTTTTGTGAGAAGTTTCTATCTCTTATTTTTCTTACTTTACATCATTTACTTTACTTTATTTCAGCTCTATTACATTCTATCATTTTCCCACATTCTATAAGTTCTTAGACATCTGGTTGTTAGTGATCATTTAGTTGTTTTTTGTGATATTCTCTCTTTCTGGTCTGTACGATATGCCACTGTGCCTCTGAGATGCCTATGCGCCATGGTGTCATCCTTATCCCACACTTTCGTCCTTTGGCTGAGAGCCTATCAATCTATTTAGAAAACCTTTGTGACCTTCTCTTTCTGATTCTAGAACTCTCACATTGTTTCTTGAGGTAGTTTAGGGCACTTTTCCACTTGGGAATCTCTTGAGAATAAAGAGACTCATGAGTAGTGAATCCCCCTTCTCTACATTTTGGTGAGCCTGACATGAACCACAGCATTTTTCAAAAAATTAGGAATTTATTTACCCAACTTGATCGGGTCATAAATATTGACTTGGTACTTAGAATTCAGAACCGTTTACACCATTGCAAAGGTCCCCAAGAGTACTAATTTAGTCCCTAAAAAGTGTGCCTTCAACAACCCATTTTTAGGGATCGACGCAAGTTTTGACCCCAAATTTTGCTCTGAAGACCTTTGAAAATGCAAATTACTAGAACCTAGAAAATACTGAAAAAAATCCAAAAATATAGATTTTTGGTTTTCTTAGTTCTATCACCTCTAGACTGCTCCAGATTAGTTGACTTGTTTAATTCATTATTTATCATATTTAAATTACTATTTTCAAAATGAATTTAATATTTTCTTTTATCAATTCAATATCTAATTATATTCAAAGTGTTAATGATTTTCCATTTCATGCATGTGATAGTGACTTGGCTTTGCCCATGTCACTTGGTATCTTTGATCCTTCTCATGAGATTCCTCTTACTTTGAAGGATATCTTGTTGCAAGAAGATGAAATCATTGATAATTTCCTTAACATTACTCTACCTTCTCTTCATTCCAATGCACTCTCTTCTAGATATGATGCACTAGTGAATGATGAATCTACCCTTCATTCCAATGCACTCTCTTCTAGAGATGATGCATTAGTGAATGATGAACCTCCTTCCACATCTTATCCTCCTCGGATCAATGTTGATAATATTTCTTTAAATAATTATTCCACTAGTTGTGATGAGTCTGTAAATGTTATCTATGTCTATGCTACCCCTCAAAGGCCTAAGAGAACGGTCATTTATCTAACTCTAGCTATTCCTTCTCCTAAAAGGATTTGTTATATTGATGGTGTTCCATTTGATATTGATTATCTTGATCTTTATATGGCTCCCTCTTATAGAGTGATAGCCCATACTTATAAGAATAGAATGAATGAACAACCAAGACTTCCTCAAGCTCTTAAACCTACAACTTAAGCACTTGGTGATTTCCTTCTTGTCGAGCAACTTTTTTTTACTCTAGCCAAGATCTCACTATGGGATCTACTTCAATCTGCTCCAATTTTCCAAGGTATGCTTCAAGAAGCCTTGAAAAATATCCTCTTTTCTTCTCCTATTAGGCTAGAAGATGCTAATGCATTGATAGCTCGTATTCATGTGGATTTTTCAAATATCACGTTCTATCCACAAGAACTCCCACCTTCAAAAGTACAAAAGCAAGCATATCCTCTAATGATCATAGTTAACATTAATAACATCAGCATTAGAAGTACTCTCATTGACTCAGGGTCAACACTCAATGTATGTAGCATTAATCTATTGCCTAAGATTAATATTGATTCATCTTCTCTTAATGCTTCTTTTGTTATCATTCATCGGTTCAATAATGTTAGTTGGCAAGCCCTAGGCATGATATTCTTACCTTTGAGGTTGGGACCTGTTACTGTACCCACCCTTGTTTATGTTATGTTAGGAAAATTACCATATAACCTTCTTCTTGGTAGACCGTGGATTCATGCTATGGGTGCAGTCTTGTCTACCTTGCATAAATATATTAAATTCATTTGTAATAATCAAGTAGTCACATTCAAGGCTAACCTTGAGGCTATGCACATATGTGAAGTGGCAGTTGTTGGTTAGGTGTCAGTTGTGCCTACTCTTATTCCTTCAGTGTCTTCCAATGTGTCAATGTTTACTCTAGCAGTACCTACTACAAATGATACTCTTGGGATAGAGTCCCTAAAGAAGATCCTTCTGAAGCAAGAAATATTAAGTCTTCTCCTTTTATCTCTTATCAATAGAATGCATGTCTTGGTGATGATTGGGGTTCCTTACAATTTATCTAATCCTTAAGTGGAGAATATAAAATCACTCTGATCCACTCATACCTTCTGATAACATCATCCAAACTCACTATCAAAGATGATTATTCTTTTGTATTGTGGCCAAGGATAGTAGCTGGAGGCAGCAGGTTGCAGTGTGTAATAATGATCCTCACTCCTTTGAGGAAGATGATTTATTTCTAAATGAAAGGGGTTGTTTCCTACTCCACTCATCTCCTAAAATAAGGCAAGAATATTTTTTGAGGCTATACAAAACCCACATAATTACTCTCTCTTTTTCCTACAAGAAATTTCATAAACATTATAAAGAAACATTCTTTTTTTTGCATACCATCAAGTTCCTAGTCCATTACACTGAGTGAATATAAGGCCAGTGAAGGATCCATCACAGCTTTTGATTCAGGTGTCATCACTCATTTATTTTCTAATGCACCTACCTCTTTTTCAAATGAAAAGTGATATCAAGGTCTACATCTATCCTATATGTTCCAAGTATCTTGCATGGTTCTCCTCCCTTGTATGTTGGGGGCTTAAAAGGATGACTGTTTTGGAATGTGTATCCATGTAAAGGACCCTCTCTTTTTCTATTTCTTTCAAATGAAGTGTCCTTGAGTGGACTCCTCTCCTTTTGAAGGGTTCTCGAGGGACCCCTTTGAAAGTTTTACTAATTGATGGTCTATGTGATTGTCCACTTATTTTCCTACATGGCTACTTTATTTTTTGACATGTTTTATCTAAAAATTAACATGTCACTTTGTAGGTGCGCCTATAAATCTGCTTTCTAGTTTGACTCTGTGGAGTCCTCTTCATTGGGTTCCCCTCATGAGAGAGAACTTGGAGGACACCTCCTTGCAATTATGTGGGCCTATAAGGTGCTTACTTTACTAGGCTTCCTTTATGAGAGAGAACTTGGGGGTTTCCTTCTTACAGGTTTGCACGCCTACAAGACGCTTTCATCCTACAGGATTTGTCCATAAATGGTTTGTGGGCCTTCAATGTACTTTGTGCAACTTTGTAGTTTTGTGGAGCTACAAAGTCCTTTTATTCAAACCTCCTCAGTAGAGAGTACCTGTGGATCCATCTCTCTTGTAATTTTCATTATTTTCTTGCTTCTCCACCCCTCTTAAGTTCTCTTCTCTCTTCTCTTCTTAATTTCGTATACTGAAACGAAGATCTACATATTCTTCATCCTAAGTATATGCTCTTTCTCTCTTTGACATTGGTTGCTTCCCTGACTTTTGGGTGGATTATTCTCTTGAAGCAATCAATCCTTAGTTTCTAATCTCCATTTAAGAATTCTTCTATGTGTTCTATTTCTTAATTTGGGGACGACACATAGTATTGAGATAACCTTTTACATCAAGGTCTCTTTCACTTTGATAACTCAAATCTTGTTAGTTAGTTGGGTGCCTATGTGTATGTTTTTTAATGTTCTAACCTCATGATGTAATGGATTTTTATGTTCTAACATGTTGTCTTGTGTAGGTATTTCTTGTTTAATGTGTTTTTTTTGTAGGTCTTCAGCCTAGGGGCAAGCTTCCTTGTTTTGAAGATTTTTTGCTTCTAGCCTATGAGTATCCTTTTGGCATCACCAATGTTGATTTATCATTAAGTGATTTCGCTTTGGGTGTGCATATTGAGTTGTGGAGTTGTATGCTCTTAAGCTAAATTGGAGATCAAAATACGTAGTTTACATAAAGGTTTACCTTACAATTTCACATACATCTTTGCATTTGCTTTAGTGTCCACTCCCTTAGCACTTGTGTAGGCTCATTTTAGCCCTTGCATCAGCCTTTTTCCCCTCTTAGGATGCATAGTACCCTTTTTCAGTAGCTCCCTTTGTGTGTCAGCTTTATGTGAAACCTTGTGCTTTTCTCATTCGTGTTGTTTTGTAGTGAGATGTGTCTAGACACTAGCACGTTGCACAAACATCTGTGCATTGTGCTAGCATCCTGCAATATTTCAACATTCAAACAACTACTTCTGAGCATTTTTTCCACTTATCATCTTTTTTCGGTGGTAATGGCTCAAGATTCCTTGTAACCACCTGGGAAGCTTCTTTTTGCTTCTCTTCTCCCTTTAAAAGTTATCTTTTCAATTCATTTGTGCTTCTAGCTTCTCTCTAGATTTGTCTCTAGCCTTCTACTCTCTAGATCTTGCTTGCATAGCTCCATATAGCTTGTTACAATAGCTTCAAGCACTCACACATTCTCACAGTTGCAACTCTCTTGGCTCTTGCAACTATCTCCCCCCCTTTGGCTTCCTTAGGCATTACAGTTGGCATCTCCCTCACCTTGTTCTTGCAAGTACCCTGGGATTCCATATCCCCTATCTATTGCATCCTTACTTTGTGACACAAGTTCTCTTCAAGTTGGGTTTTCTTTTATCACTCATTTTTTGTGATCTGGGTTCTCCTCCTCAAGCGAGGATTAATTTTATCACTCTCACATTCATTTCATTTCTATCATCTCTATCTATCTATTTGATTTTCCATGGAGGTGGGAACACCAAAATGGGGGTTTGACTAAGGCAAAACCCTATACATCCCCAATATTTTCTCCAAATCTTACACATGTAGGTATTAAAGATATTCACGTGTTGAACGCTCCATTACTTGGGTTGTTGTGAGAAATTTCTATCTCTTATTCTCTTACTTTATCATTTGCTTTACTTTATTTAAGATCTATTACATTATGTCATTTTCCCACATTCTGCAAGTTCTTAGACATCTGATTATCAGTGATCATTTAGTTTTTTCTGTGATATTCTCTCTTTTTGGTCTGTACAAGATGCTAGTGTCACACCTCTGGGATGCCAACACATACGTGTTGTCCTTTGGCTGAGAGCCTATCAATCTATCTAGAAAACCTTTGTGACCTACTCTTTTTGATTCTAAAACTCTCATGTTTCTCCTTGAGGTAGTTTAGGGTAGTTCACCCTTTGTAAATATCTTGAGAATAAAGAGACTCATGAGTAGTGAATCCCCCTTCTCTATGATTACATTTGTAGGATTTGATATTTTAAACAAGCTTACTTTCACTTACTTTGGATCTACATTGATTATCCTTATTCCCAAATCCATTGCATGTATAACAATAGCCATTGAAATATTGAAACACCATACCATTGTTATAGCCACTCATCATTTGATTTTTATATTCACTAGCTCTATGACCAAATCTTTTGCATGTAAAACACTGACTAGGAAATTATTGATCATTTTGATTCATTCATCTTCTATATTTTATAGCCTTATACCCAAACTTATTTCAGGAATAACAATAACCATTAAAATACGGGTACCTTTGTGCCTTTGGTTGTCTAATTGGTGGTCTTTTGAATTCACTCTTTTGGTTCTAGACCTTTTTGAAGTTTCTCTTCTTTTCATTCTTCTTTGTAGCCTTGTTTGGATTTTGATCTATCTTTGAGCCTTCACCTTTCTCAAACCCTAATCCTTCTTTGTCTTTATATCCCTTTTTATTTGCAATCATCTCATCAAGCATTGTAGTATTCTTCTTGAATTTTTCTTTTTGAATCTTTACTTTCTTCAGATCTAATCTCAATGTTATAACTTCTTGTTCAAGCTTTGAGTATTCTTTAGATTTTTCTTTTAGTTTAGCATTCAGGGAGTCTTCTATCAGGAAATATTGTATTTAACCCACAATCTTATTCATTTCCTACATAACCCATGAGAGATAAACATGTATACAAGTAACCACAGTGCATAGATCAAATAGACAAGCCACAAGATAACACAAGATATAACCTAGGAAAACCCTCAAGAGGGAAAAACCCAGCCTCCAAAAACATCCATACTCCAGCATATTATTCAAAAATAAAGCAATACAAGATTTACAATGAATACCTATGAAGAATCAAGTCCTCCAATGCACTCTCATGTGTCCAAGCATGAATCCACACATCCCATGCAATGTTTCACATATGCACTCCTCAGAAAGACTCAATAATGATATCCAACTCACTCAGCCAACCTCAACCACTAAACATGTGCTTACTTTTATAGACACAAGATCACACAAAATACAACTAGTGGTAAGGTAAAACCACATACCACAAAACCATGTGAATGCAAAACCACTAACCCCTTGTTTAATATTGGTTACTAAGACTTCACTTTATTTAATATTTCCCCAATATTAAATTATTATCACGTCTCCCACACATTAAACAATAATACAATGTTACAATACAATATCAAGTGGTCCCCAAATAATTACCTAGTGTGATTAACCACACCACCAAGGTTCATTACAACAAAATAATTATTTAATTATAACATTATAATAAATCATTTTATGCAATGGTGTACAACACCATATCCCAACATTCTCCCACTTGTATACATTGCATAAGGGATCAATACATGAAATACATCATCATAGCCATACATGAAACCACATGAATCTGTAACATGCTCTCATGCTCCACCAATGCAATAAGAAAAAAGTGACCACCATCTCAATCAAGAACTCCTCTCATCCTCCAACATGTCACCTATGTAAGAAAAGGAACATTCCAAGGTGAATATACACCAATCTAAGAGCACAAGCATCAAATCCAAGTGATAACAAAGGCTCCAAACAAGTTGTCAACTAAAAACCCACATGATCAGAAATATAATCCACAACACATGCTAATATATTCAACCATCCATACCTCCAAGATACCAATACATGAGTAAACTTGTGCCAAGAACATATGCAACCCATAAACCGCAATCAAGCTCCTTGTATCAAACCTGTCAATGAAGAACATACATATCTAGGAACTCCCACTACATAGGTAATTTCAAAGCATATCAAGTCTACCAATCAACACTATGTATCAAGGTGTTATAAGTAAATCAAACCATGAAGTACCAAGAACAATAACAGTGATCCACGCGTCCAACCCAAAAAGCTATATAATCTCTCACAACATGTTGCCACCATCCTCCCAAAAGTACATGAACACAAACATCCAAGGAAGGAACCGTGAAGAGAGAAAACCTATAAACCATAATTTCCTCCTACCAACACCTCAAAAGTGTAATTATGTGTCAAGTATGATCTCCTAACAGCACCCAAATGAAAATCCTCATCAACATCCATAACACCCAATCTTATAGATCAAGTACAACATATAAATCAATGTAACAATGCCAACATGGAAGTAAGCCTCTATAATCAAGAAGATCAAACTCAAAGTAATCATCCACAAAACTATAAATCAGCCCATAAACCATCTTCTAATAATCCTCATTAAATAATGGTATCATAAACTCAAATGCACAAGGAGATAGCCATGCCATGTAACATCCCTCAAAATGAATCCTCTAGAAGTAACTATCCATAGCTCAAGATCCATATCTATGAAAGATAAAGAATATAAACTCAAGCTAAACCAATCCTCAAATGATTATACATAGTCA
>VDFB02352731.1:0-101759 GCA_007258455.2 Sequoia sempervirens
ATTTAATAATATTATAACTTTATAATATTAGCTCCAGATAATTAATATTTAATTTGACAATTAAAATATTAATATCTCCCTCAGAATATGTCCGATTCACGAACCGTCTGAAGCTGGTGAATAAGTGATTGATTCTGCACATGACCAAACCATACTGCTAAAAATAGCAGGGGTGCTCCGCTGAATGACTATTACTGCTAAAAATAGCAAGTCAGGCAAAAGACGTCCAAAAGAGCCCGAACGAAAGCCAACTGGTAAAAACTGACGATCCGAAGCCAAGCCAAGCTCCAACAAGACCCTCTATCCATCCTATCAGCCTACGAGGGTCGCATAATAGGCTAATCATAATCTCTGAGAGATGTCAACTGCAAGGGGACATGACATTTTTCAAGTCAGAGCAACAAGAATTATCTACAAATATGAAGAACAGGATTAAATTTGTTAAAAATTATTTTTTCCAAGGTTGAAATCCAAGAAAATCAAATGAACCCGTTCGTTGTACACCCATGAGTTCGACGCGTTCTGAAGAAAATTTTCTTCTGGGTATTGGAGATCTTCGATGAGAAGTTGATTTCCAAGTCTTCCACACTTCGCTAAAGCCTACCGGGGTGAAGATTTTGATGGGCACCAGGTTGATGAATTTCCTAAGGAAAATTTAAGAAATTTTCTAAGGCAAGGAAAGAAATGTTTGTGAAGAAAAAATGCCTTGGCGGATGAATTTGAAGTTGGATGCCTAGATAATTTTCGATCAAATTCCTGATGAAGCATTTTGCTCAAGCCAGAGTTGGATGAAATGTCAGCCAGAAAAGTGAAGAAGATGCAGTTGAAGCTAACACTTTTAAAAGATGATTTTGAGGAGATTGAAAATTTTGTCTAAGGCATTGAAATATGATGAACAGGTATTATATGCCCCAGCCTACAAAATGTTGGAAAATCGTGAAGAAGGAAAAAGTTGTGCTTGAGAAAATGATGAACTCCATCAGATGAAGAGATCGGAGCATGAAAATCAGGTAAGTAAAGTGAATTTATACTATGAAGTGTTCTAATGCTCTTCCCCTTGCTTGTTTTGCAGGAGGAACGTCGAGACCAAACGACGATGACTTAGGAAGATGAAGCAAGTACTCCACGAATACATTTCAACCTCGAAGGAAGAAAAGTTGCAAAAAATGGCTAAGTGTTGAGACTTAGTATAACTCAAGTGACAAAGAAGTTGAAGAACAACGTCAAGAAGAAGATCAAGAATAGTGTGAATGCATTTCAAAGTTGGAATCTTCTAGTAGGATGGTGGCCATTAATTGCTCATTTATTGCCCCACTCCTCTTTGTGGCGGTTTTTAGGGTGAATCTTGTTGAGGGCTGAGGTGGCACAATCTGGGCCATACAGCCGATTGTAATCTGAGCCGTCCGTTGGACTTGGCCAGCTATAAAAGGGGCATCCCCCCTCATTTGTATCTCATTAGAAGTTAGACAGTAGACATAGAGTAGAGGGACAACTTAGAAGTAGTTTAGTGTAGATTGATAGTGTAGTTGGAGAAGAAGGAAAGCTTTCCTTTGAAAACTTTTGCAAGAGATTGTTGTGTAAAACTTTCATAATAAAAGATCTTTTCATTGATGGTGAAATTCGTCTTTGTTGTGGATAGCTAGCGAGGTTTCTTCATCCCTTCTACTTCAAGTAGCGTAGAGTAGCGTAATTTCATTTTTATGCAAGTAAATGTTAGTTGTGGAATGTGGTCTTCAATTTGAGCAAACTTCGTCTATCCATACCACTAGTGTGTTCGCTGATGGTGAATGTGCCTTGTGTGGTCAACTGGAATATTGTATACTTAACTTCGATCATGATTTGTATGTTTATATGCGTTGTTGTGATGGTATTTTCATGCTAAGTTGTGATTTGAACACCTTGAGCTACTCCTCTGAAGATTGCACCGGTTCTGTGGAGGCTGTCCGAAGCGAGGCAAAGCAAAGCCAGGTTGAAGCTTGCTGAAGTTGAGCCCCATATCCCACACGTAGAATAGATTTAGACTCTCTAAACCCTGCAACCAATTTAAATTCAGTACTTTCTAGTTAGACTAGGAAACTCGCACTTCATTGATAAATCTGTCAAATTGTGAAAACCCCCTTTCCTCAGCTGTTGAACAATTCCGTAAGTCCCCTTGAAATACCAGCAAATCACATTGAGCCAATTGAGTCTATTCGCGTTAAAGGAACCTTGGAGTTGAACGCACAAACTCTCTCGCAATCTTAGCGTGTTGGATACTTTGATCAAGAGAGAATAGGGTAGCCGTTGGCGACTTTATTCTGCGTTGGTGCGGTCACGAAAAAAAAACACATCAACAATTTGCAATTTAAATACTACTTTAATTAACACAGATTATATGTTATCATAAAAATTATAATAAACAATTAATATTACAAATCAAAGATAGCATAATTATGATAATAATAAAAGAAGACATTGTTGTGACCTTTTCACACATCGCCCCATTGCAAATGGGGACCCCTTGTTTTCGCTTTTTTAACTTGGCGTCACAACTGATTTTCACTTGTCTTTTTACAATGAGGTTATCATTTTGAGAGTTTCAAGTCAGTTTTCTGAGAGTCATCCAGGCCAAGTTGAGAATCCATGCCTGAATCAGTGCCTAAACATCATGGAAGGGCTCAAAAGGTCCAAGAGACGAGGATCGCCTGTGCTTTGGGCCAATTCTGACACTTCCTATTTTTTAGGGAATCTGCCTTTTGCTTTTTCATTTTTGGCATTTTTGGACCAAACAGGGTTCTCTATTTTTGAGGGATTTTGCTTTTTCTATTTTTAGAAAGTCAACCCTGGCCAGTGGGTCAACTTTCCATCCTTAGAACCAAAAATCAGCCAAAAAAATTTTAAAAATCACTGAAAAATCAAAGTAAAAATCTGAGAAAATCAAGCAAAAATCAGGAAAAGCATGGAAAAATCGAGCAAAAATCAATCAAAATCTGAGAAAAATCACCAAAAAAAAATCAACCAAAGGGCATGAAATTCATGATAAATTTTGCCTAAGTCTGGAAAATTCGCCATCAAGAGGACATGTTCAGCCATTAACAAGGTCGGCCTTATAAAAGAGGGAAGGTAAGGATAGAGAGTTCGCCATCAAGAAAGAGAATGAAGATGTCGGCCCTTAAAATAAGGGACATGGCATAGAAGTGATGAAGTCTGCCTTTGCCTTGGTAAGTGTTGTGACCTTTTCACACATCGCCCCATTCAAGATGGGGACCCCTAATTTTTGCTCCATTTTGGTCTTTTGGCTTTGGTTTTTGTCTCCCTCTCTCTTTCTGTCTCTTTTCTGATTATCTGCCTTCCAGGGGCGTTTCCGTCTGCGAGCTTAAACGTGAAATTTGGCCAAATCTGAAAATTAGGGTTTGTACTTTCCTGGTCAGTCCAAGGTCAAACGAAGTGAATAAATTGAAAACAGAGCTTAACATTGGTGTCAGTATGCTTCCTGCAGACTCTCAGCTAAATTTCATCAGATTCCAGTCACTTACTATTTTTAGTAAGTGTATAATTCCAAGCAATCCTTCAGCATTCTTGAAGTTTTAACAGTCACACTGCATTCAGAACACATCAAGCTACTCATTGGCAAAATTTGAGCTAAAACAGACAACTTGCTATTTTTAGCAGCTCAGCTTCTGGAGCAGATTCCAGGGTTTATATACACAGTTTTTCAGCGCATGTCGGATGATTCCTTCTGGGTTTTCGGAGACCTTCGCGATGGTGTAACATGCAACGCGAGATGATAACTTTCAGAGTTCAGCCTTCCGAGGCTATTTTTAGGGTTTGCATGTCAGGGTTTCCTTTGCATGTCTGCATATTCTTTATGGGTTTTTCGAGAGCTACGCAGTGATGTGACATGCAAATGGAGATAATCACTTATTCAGGAACTTACTATTTTTAGCAGATGCATTCTGGTAGCCACCTCCCAGCACTTTAGAATCACAAACTGATCGCAATGCAACAGAAACGAAGACAAACAGAGGTCATTTGATATGCATGCAAGATGAATTAGGGTTTCCAGCTTCGGGACCCAAAAAGAGGGCTAAAAAGTCAGAATTTTTGAAAACCGGTGTATACCACCGCGATCAGCATCTTTCAAGCCATCCGCTGGTAAAATTTGAAGTCAAATGGAGCACTTACTATTTATAGTAAGTCATTTCAGAAACTGGCTAAAAATAGAAAGTCAGCAGCAGGCGCTGGTGTCAACAGACAGGGCACGTGGTGAGGAGCGCATTATTCGAATTTCAAATCAAATGGAGTTGTGGAGGTATCAGAAACAAGCAGTTACTATAAATAGCAAACCACCTTCAGAAATGGGCTAAAAATAGCAGGCCAACTCGGAGTAGCAGTGTGAACAGGTTGACGAGGTCATGAAGATCCAGTGTTCAAAATTTCAAAGCAATCTGAGCTTCTGAAGTATGAAAATCAAAGACTTACTATTTATAGTAAGGCATGGAGAAGCTGGCGAAGACAAGAAAAATGGCTAAGTAAGATGCTTTATCCTGCACCACCATGAAAATGCGCCCATCTCAGCTGGAAGCCAGGAAAATCTTTAAGTGTTGGAAATATCCACCTCTAGGGGTCAAATGCGCCCTCTTCAACAAGTCAAGATGATCGAAAAAATTTCTAAGTATCAAATTTCATCCTACTCCTATGGCAAAATGCGCCCATGTCACAAGGAAGTCAAGGAATAAGTTTCATCCTCCACACATAGCCAAATGCGCCCAGCTCAAGGTAGTAGCAAAATGCTAGAAAATTTTCTAAGTATATGTTTCATCCTCAAGGCACAAAATGCGCCCATACTTGAGAAGCTAGTCTAAGGAGTCAAAGCTAGGAGTTGAAAAGCTTTATTCCTCTCACCTTGTCATATGCGCCCACCTCTCAAGAAGTCAAAGAGTCAAACTTTCATCCTTCTCACTATACAAAATGCGCCCATCCTCTTCATAGGTTCAAATGCGCCCATACTTCAAGCTAGAGGGAATCAAAGATGCTTTATTCCTCTCTCCCTCTCAAATGCGCTCAAATTAAAGCAAGCAAGAAGGAAGTCAAAGGTCAAAGATGGCATTGGAAACTCGTCCTCCTCTACATGCAATATGCGCCCATCTTCTTCAAGTGCTAAATGCGCCGTCAAGGTAGTAGCAAAATGCTAGAAAATTTTCTAAGTATATGTTTCATCCTCAAGGCACAAAATGCGCCCATACTTGAGAAGCTAGTCTAAGGAGTCAAAGCTAGGAGTTGAAAAGCTTTATTCCTCTCACCTTGTCATATGCGCCCACCTCTCAAGAAGTCAAAGAGTCAAACTTTCATCCTTCTCACTATACAAAATGCGCCCATCCTCTTCATAGGTTCAAATGCGCCCATACTTCAAGCTAGAGGGAATCAAAGATGCTTTATTCCTCTCTCCCTCTCAAATGCGCTCAAATTAAAGCAAGCAAGAAGGAAGTCAAAGGTCAAAGATGGCATTGGAAACTATCCTCCTCTACATGCAATATGCGCCCATCTTCTTCAAGTGCTAAATATGCGCCAAGAAATGTGTAGGGTGATGAATAATATGTTAGGCGTTGGGAATATTAAGCCTATGAAGTGATGTGAATACAACATGTTGGGCGTTGAAATTAAACATCTTCCATGATATGTGCTTTCAAGAAAATTTTCTAAGTGAGTTAAAGAAAAATAAAATTCCCATCACTGGCAGATGATTGAAGTTGAACAAAAAAGTTTTCTAAGGCAAATATGCCTATGCAAAGCGATTTAAAATTTTCTAAGGCACAATATTTTCTTAAGGAAATTACGCCTAGACTTGGAGGATGATGAAATTTTCCTGAAGAGAATGAATTTGCCAATGGTGAAGTCAGAGGATGTTGGCAGTGCAGGATTGATAAAAAAATTCTCAAGTCAGAGGAACAAGATGTTCACGGAGATGAAGAATGGGTTAAATTTCATAAGAAAATATTTTTCCAAGGTTCAAAATTTAAAAAAAAATTAAATGAACCCGTTCGTGGTATACCCATGGATTTCACAAGTTCTGGAGAAGATTCTCTTCTGGGTATTGAAGATTTTCGATGAGAAGTCGATTTCCAAGTCTTTTGCACTTCGCCAGCACCTTTCGGATGAAGAATTTAATCAGTGCTCGAATTATGAATTTTCCTAAGGGAAAATTTAAAATTTTCTAAGGCAAAATTGAATAAGAGATGTTTTCAAAATAAAATGCTTCGAACGATGAATTTGAAATGAATTGCCTAGATGATTTTAATTGAATTCTTCACAGGATAGATTTTCTAGAGTCAGAGGTGATTTAAATTTAAAATTTGCATGACAGAGCTCCGGCTGGTGAATAAAATGTGTTAAGAGATGAATTTAAAGTGAATATTTTTCGAAAATGAATTAAATGCCAAATATGCCAGTCAAAGTTGAACTTCTAGAAGGTTAAGATTCCTGGCGTCGGATGACAAGTGTTGCAAATGCAAAAGGAGGGAAATTTGAATTCTTGAAGAGAAGTAGTGGAGATTTAATGCACTGGCTAAACTTAGCCTCTTTTTAGAATTCGATCTTGCTATAAAAATTGAGAAGTTTTTCATTTCTCCTCACTAGTTGAAGAAATTCGAAATTGCTCTTGGGGGGGGGAAGCTGAGTTGAATGTGAAGTTCCAAGTTGCAGTGAGTGACTAAGTTGCAGCTGTTGAAGAAATTTATTTTTGAAAGACCACATTGCTGAAGCTGAAGTGTGAACGTGCAAGTAAAAAAAAAAAATCAATTTGAGAAGAAGAGGTTGCTGAAGCTTGGAAATTTGCTAAGTCATTTGCTGAAGCTGAAGTGCGAACTTGCAAAAGTCTAGTTGCTGATTGAAGTTGGCCGATTTCTTAAAGTATTGAAGTTGCTGCAGCCAGCTAAGAAATTTGATAAGTTTCATTGAAGTTGCTGAAAGTGGGAGTTGCTGAAGTTCACTTGCTGAGACTTTCTAAGTATTGAAAATTCGAATTTGTTGAAGGGAGAAGTGAGGTTTGCAAATGAGAAATAATATTGCAACTTCTTGAAGTCGACTAGCAGCCCTGCATGGTATTTTATTTATTTTTCTAAGTTAATTTGCTGATGGATGTTTATTGTTGTGCAGATGGCTGAAGTAAGAGCAACTGGCAAAGACAACAATGGTGCATCCAAGCAAGCTGTGATCAAGAAGCTGAGCAAGCTTTTCATCCCAGAGTCAAAGTTCACTTCAAAGTTGGCCAAGCTTGCTGACACGAATTTGGGCTCTTTCAACTTGGAGACCTTCAAGAATTGAATGCTGGGAATTGGTAGTCATCAACCTTCAGCTACTTCACACAACATCATTCGAAGTGGATTATATGCAGCTGTTGGTTTCCCACCAGCTATTCAGTGTTCGGAGCTGATGATGGAGTGCGCCAACTGCTATGAGAAGGATCACAGATCAATTATGTCACCGGATGGTCAAGTGCTCGCCAACCTCACTCTTGCTGCTATTGGCGAAGCTTTTGGAATTCCAGCACACAAGAACATGATTTACAAATCAAGAGAACATGCTGAGCGAATGTATGCTTCTGCATTCGAGAGATGTACGGAGACGATCAATACTCGCTGGATGAGCAACCCCAAGCCCTCTCGTATGAAGCTGCCAAGGCAAATTATAGCACATGACTTGAAGCAGCAGTATTGTGATCTTATCATGATGCTGAGTAGAGTTGGAGGCTGCCCTCAAGCATTTATTTTTGAGCCGTGGATGTTCTATTACATCAACCTCGTGCTGGAAGGAAAGGAGTACGTTAACTGGGCTGCAATGATCAGTGACAATTTGCACAAGCAGCTCCTGAGTTTGAGAAGAACGAAGACATTCTACATGGGCTCTTACACTATTTACATGCTGGCCCGTATGACGAAGTATAGAGGGATTTCATATAAGGAGCCTGTTGGTTGTGGCTCTCATCAGTTCAAAATTCATGAGGCTTGTCCGCAGTTGCATTTGACAAGTACAACTCATTACAAGCGTGTCAACGACGCTTTTACCATGCATATCACGAGAACACTTCAGGAGCCGTGATGCACTCACAGGATCTCGAGGGAAGCTTAAGAATTGATTGAAAGGTATGGGTGCTGGTTTATACACTGAAGTTTTCTTACATTAGGCTCAAGGTTTTTCTCATATCCATATAGACTGCCTAAGTACCAACCAATAGAATTTTAATGTTAGAGATATCTAGGCAACTGGTTGCCTAAATAAATTCAGAAGAAAAAGAAGAGAGGTGTTGACTTCCAATTGTCATGGGCAATTCAGATGAGTGTGTCCTTCATTACTAGAGAAGCTGAGTGAGCTTGTAGACAGCATTGATCCACATAACAATATCAGATGGGTATGTCAAAAGAATTTAAACATAAGTTGAGGATTATTGGGCTGGTGCATCGACGAGGCTGAAGTCAGAAGAGGTGTTCTCTAGGTTGCCATTGAGTATGATCAGGGAGTGTGAAGTCAGGTACCAGACCAGGCGAGCGAGGACATGAATGTTCTCCATCCAGATTATGAGGCTTGAGAGATACTCCACTTCCACTTCCAATTGGTCAGAACTAGAGATAGCTGATTTGGACATACTTTGCATTCCGGTCTTGACATTCACCAGAGCATGGGTTGACAGTCATGTGAGTAGATTGAAGAGTAGGTTGATTGCATTGACTTACAATTTGATGGGAGATCACAGACACCCACCACCAGCAGGAAGAAACAGATTACACGAGGTCCAGAATCTCGAAGGAAGGAGCCAGTTCGGCAGGAGCCTGTTCAGCCGGAGCCTCCAAGAGTTGTAGTTGAATCACCCACGCCATTGGAGACACGTTCTCCAAGCATACAGGAGGTTTCTTTATTTGCTGATCAAAGAAATGCATTGAATCAAGTGCAAGTGGTACAAGAAGAAAATCAGCCACCACGGAGAGAGTCGGTTGGCCAGAGTGTCAACGCACCTACTAGAGATGATCAGCAGACTGATGAGGGGACTGCTACTGACACTCAGTTTCAGTATGAGTTAGAGGCGGCTTTGGAAGATGATATAGTTTCAGGAGATACTCAGCCATTGGAGGCCGATGAGCCTCACCAGAATGATATTGAAGTTGAACAAGTCCGTGAAGTAGAAGCACAAGAACAGCCATTTGTTATACAGCATGTTGTACCTGATTGGCTCAAAGATAGGATGAGAAGGAGCCCCAGTGAAGAGATTGATCCAGCGATAGAAATGGAAGAGTTGTTAAACAGGATCAATGCGCCTCCACAAAAGAAGAGAGCATGAAAGTTTTCAAAGATATCAACTGATGAGGATGGCTCTCGCACCCTTCATATGGCGGTGCCACAAGTTGATTGTGATCGAGACGAAGCAGTGCCAGAGAATTATGTGATCACAACTATGGAGTTAGGACACCCCACAGGTACACAGATTGTTGAGGAATGTGATAATTCCTACCAGGCTCTCAAGGACAAATTATTTAAAAAGGAAGGAAAGTATAAGAAATTGAAGAAAGAACATAAGGCATTGATGGGATACGTGTAGCACTTGTCTCGTCCTTGTGGGCAGGAGATTCCAGCAATAAAGCTTCCAGCTGAGATATCTAGAGAGTTAGTTACCGGCTTGTTGGAGTTGAGAAAGATGGCACAGGAAGCAGATAAGTGGGTTACAGGAGTTCGTGCCGAGACAGAAAAGTTCATGGAAGACCTTGCTCATGCTTTCCAACAAGCTTCCAGTATTACGGCATGTATGGAGGCAGTTGATCAAGCCTGGGGTGATGCTTCCATTTATCAGAGCAAAGTTATTCAGCGTCTAGAGGCATTGAGGCATGTTCCTTTGTGGATGTTGATTGATGGAGGAGTCATTCAGGAGAATGATAGATATGACTTTTCTAGATGGTACTTTTCGGTGATCACAGGGCGTGGCTTCTTTGACGCAGTACAGGCGGATTCAGCTAGAGTTCGAAAGGCTATGACAAACATCATTGATGGAGTCCAGAACACCTTGGAGGCAATCTTTGCTAGGCGGCTGAATCCCGATGAGGTGACTACTGATAATTTGAAGGGTAGGTTGGTGCCTTTCTTTTCAGAAGTGAAGACCTTTGTACAAGACGGCTTTGAGAACACTTCTACTTTCTCCAGCTTGATTCAGAGCACACAGGATGCCTTAGTTGCTTGGAGAAAATCTTACACATGGCATGAGCAGTCAGTCACAATGTTAGAATTCCAACTTGATTGCATTCCACCTATTTCAGTTCAGGAGGTTGAGGTTGTACTTGCCAGGTTCATTGAGTTTGCAGTCAGAGAAAAGGAGAATGGGAATGCACTTCTAGATGATGATCTTCTAGAAGACTGATTGTGGGCATTAATTGCCTTTACTATTTTCGGAGTGAGTGGGAATCTTTGATTCATTTAATGTACCACTCCCTATTCTGGCAATTTTTAGGGTTAGGGATGAGGTGGCTCAATCTGAGCCTTTGATTTGATTGTAATCCGAGCCGTCCATTGGACTGGGCTATCTATAAAAGGGGGAGTCCCCCTCATTTGTAATTCATTAGAATTAGAGATTAGGAATCATAATAGAGATCAGAGTAGAGGCTAGAGCAAAGAGGCATTTTGTTTGATAGCTTAGCATAGTTTGGATGAGAAGGAAAGTTTTCCTTTTGAAAGCTTTTGTAAGAGATTGTTGTGTAAAACTTTCATAATAGAAGATCTTTTCATTGATGGTGGAATTCGTCTTTGTTATGGATAGCTAGCAAGGTTTCTTCATCCCTTCAATTCCAAGTAGCGTAAAGTAGCATAAAATAGTTTAAGAATAGCGTTTCCATTTCATGCAAGTAGATATTAGTTGTGGGTTTGTGGCATTGACCAAGGCAACTTCGTTTTATTCCATACCACTAGCGGCTTGCTGACGGCAAGTTTTCCTTGCGTGGTCTACTGGATTTCATAAACTTAACTTCAGTTGTAGCTCATGCCTTGGTATGCGTCGTTTTGACGATATCTTGATGCTGGGTTGTAACTTGAAAATTTCTTGCTATCCCCTTGAAGATTGCACCAACTTTGTGTAAGATGTCCAGCGTGAGGTGGAGCAGAGTTCGGTTGAAGCTGCTAAGATTGATCCCACGTCCCGCCTTAGAGTAGAATCTAGAACCTTCTTACCCTTACACTCATTTCAATTCTATTCATCTTTGGTTAGTTTTAGGAAAGTGTACTTATTGTTAAATCATTCGCATTATATAAATCCCTTCCAATCATCCATCTACTGTTAACTGCAAGTATTCTGAACAATTGTGTAAGTCCCCTCGTAAAAACAGCAATTCACAACCAACCAACTGAGGGTATTCCAAAGCATTTCGGAACCTTGGAGTTGAACGTGCGATCTATCTCGCAATATTAGCGCACGAAATACTTTGATCAAAAGAGAATGGAGTACCCTTCGGACAACTTTGTTCTGCTGATTGGTGCGGTCACAAAAATCACATCAACAATAAGGAGATAGCATGAAGTTTTAAGAGGTCGGCCCTACATTTGAGGGACATGGCAAAGACTCTTGCAAGTCCGCCCAGCCATGGCAAGCCATTGAGAAAGTCCGCCATGCCTTAGAGAAAGATGGCAAAGACCCTCCAAAGTCCGCTCAGCCTTGGCAAGGCACTTGGGAAGTCCGCCTAAGCATGAGAAGGGGGAAAATTGAAAATTTTTGCTAAGTGTTTGATGCCTTGGAAGAAAAATCCGAGATTTGGCTAAGTTTGGATGCCTAGAGAAGAAAAAGTCAAAATTTGGCTGAGTGTTTTAATGCTTTGGAAGGAGAAAATTGCGAATTTTAGCTAGCATGAGAAGAAAGCCAAGTGTCAAGGAAGACTAAAAGTCCGCCATGCCTTGATGAAAATGGAATAAAGTTGGTGAAGTTTGCTTGGAGAGTTGGAAAAACATTTTTTTTGAAATGGAAAGAAATCTTCCAAGTCCGCCCTACCTTGTGCCTAGCATATGGAAAGAAAAGTTGGAAGTCCTAGCTTGGAAGTGGAAAATTAGAAGAGTAAAGTCTGCCCCAAAGCACGGAAATCAAAATGGCAAGCTTAGTGGAAAGTTCGACCTATCTCTTGGCAAGAAATCTTCTAAGATAAATGGAAAGAAGTTTCTCAAAGTCTGCCATCAAAAGGAAGAAAGTGTAAAGTCCGCCATAGGGAGACAATGAATGGAAGGATCATCCTTAAGTCAGCTCAAGGAATGGATTGCAAACACATATGAAAGTCCGCCCATGCTTGACTGAGGAATGGCAAGACAAAGCTGAAGTTCCCCTAGCATCAAGGAGACAATGTCAGACACATCACAAAGTCCGCCATGCACTTGTCCCAGACTAGATGAAGTAAAAATAGCCAAGGAAACTCAAAAAATTGGCTAAGTAAAAGAAATTCAAAAAATTTGGAAAGGCACCAAACCCAGAAAGACCTTGCTCAATGGATGGACCAACACAAGAAAGTCTGACTTTTCCCAAGCACAAATGTCCATTTTACCTACAAAGTCCGACTTTGCTCTCCAAGGCAGGCCCGGACATCCATAAGATCCGCCAAGTAGAATGGAAAACATGAGAGAAAGTCCGACTTAGGTCAAGATAGAAGCAATGTCCAAGCTCAAGTGAAGTCAGCCCAATGAGAAAAACTAAGAAAAATGACTAAGTGTTGGTACCTTGAGGAGGGAAATTCAGAAAATTGGCTAAGTATTGGAAAGAAAACAAGAGGAATGAAGAGGAAAAGAAAGAGGAAGTGAATAAAATCCTTGTCCAAGGATGGAATTTGTCCTACATAGCACAAGCCAAATTCAAAATTGAAAACAAATCCACAAGCAAAGTTCATCCAAAACCTTGGCTAAATGGGTGCTACAAAATAGCCAAAATTTGGCTAAGTATGAGAAATACATCACAGAGAAAATTCCAATTTCCTCCATTGTGGCGAAAGCACAGAGGCATTCTTCTCCAAATTCTAGGCACTTGAAAGAAGCAATCAGGACAACTTCTTGAGGGATTTCATCTCCTGAAGAATTAAAAAACAAGCTTCCAATCAGAATCAGATGGTGACAAGAAGAGTGTTCCAAACACATCTCCATACTTAGACAATTTTTCGACACAAATTGGAGAATTCGGAGAGGAAATCCCAAGGAATAACATCAACCCAATTCAAGCAGGAGGAATTTCAAAGCAACCAACTTCAAGTCCAGACACCTGCTGGAAGGGGAGACTTCCAAACCTCAAAGATTCCAGTACAGGCAAGAAGAAGAAATCAAAGTCTCAAAAGGAATCCAAGATCAAAGCTAGGAAGGAACAAGCACAAAGGACAGAGTCATGGGCAAGGAAAATATTCTAAGGCAAGCGCATGGAAGAGAAAAGAAGCAACCAAGGAAGGCATCCAGCACGCTGAGGTGGCGCCTCGTCATCTTCCAACCAATCAAATTGTTCCAAATCAACATGCAACAACTTTCCATTTTATTGTTGATTTATATTTAGCAAAAAGGACAAGTGTCCTCGAATGTAATTTTCTCATTGGTCGAAAGTGACAAACCCTAATTAGGGTTTTATTTTGTAGTCTCGGTCGTTGATCCAAAATCAATCTTGGCCACTAAATTGTAATTGGGGAGCCTATAAATTGAGCTCGCCCCTCATTTGTAAAGTGTGGAGACAGTGTATGAAATTGTTGCATTGAGACTATTTCCGACAATAAAAGCTCTTATGCATGATTTGCTTTGAATCACTTTTATTGTCAAGTAGTAAGCAAGGTTGCATAACTTCTTCTACCATAGATTAGAATTAGAATTAAATTAAGTAGAATTTGTTTTGAATATTGGTTAAGTGAATGCGAGATTGATCGTATAGACTCAATGGTGAAATATTGCTCATACTTTCTTTAAATGGATGATTTGCATTCGATGCGTAAAGTTAGCCTGAGCTCGTAATTGTGGAAGCTTAACTTCGGTCTCATTTGAGGCTTGAAAATTATAATCACACCCCTTGAAGATTGCACCCACTTTGCATAGTTGTCCCAGGGAGGCGAAACAAAGCGTGCCTATCCCTTTCACCGAATCTTTATTGTCTCTTAAATTCCTAGGAATAGAATAGATCCTCTAAACTCTTATCCTTTTGCTTTTTTTTAAGATCCAAATTGAAAGTCCTAACCGAAGCAGGCGCCATTTAATGTCAAATCTGTGGATAAGTCCTGAACTTGTGAAGAAATAGCCTAGCGTAAGTCCCTGGCCTTGTGTATTACCAGCATATCACAACGCCCATCACAACGACGCATACCAATGAGCTTAGTTGACTACCATCAGTCGAAGTGACCCACATGCTAACATCTACTTGCAAAGAAACCTTGGAATCGCCATATGATCTTCTCGCAATCTTAGCATACGCGGTGGTTTTTCAAGTCCAACGACGGATAATCGATGGCCCAGATGTCCCTAAACAAGATTGGCCACATTAATAAATGAGCCATTTTGAAGATGTGTTCACACTGGATGGTTCTTCAACTTCTTCTTTGTCACTTGAGTCAAACGTAAAACACCAACAGACATCAGCCGCCTTAAATTCTTCATGCCTTATCAAACTTGTAAAACTCTGACATCCAACTCACAAGATATCAGGAATTTGATTTGGCTTTTCAAATTCATCCGCCAAGGCCCTTAGAAATAGCATTCTTAGACTCTTTTTCGGTGACCCAGAAGAAAATCGTTTATGATTCATTTAATATTACAGAAACATAGGGACGATAATTATTAAGAGATGATTAATCTTTTAGTGATATGCATAAAAGGCATACGTAAAAGGACGCCTCCCTCACTGCCTTCGAATGGATATAAGAGGAAGATCGGGGGGAATAGAATAACTAGGGAGGAAAAAGAAAATGGGAGAAGAATTAATACTTGAAAAAAGTCTACAAAAGGAATCCAGACGGCAAAACCAGGTGACACTCTCACTTAGCCTTAACACATGGACGTCTGAATTTAGAATCATTAAATCAGTGGGAGTTCTACCTACTTGTGTAAGGGCCGGATTATATATGCATTCACACCTTCCGAAATAATGCGGGCGCATTTGCTAGGCTAAACTCTTTTGGATCTGTGTAAACTCATATCTTCCTTAAAATGCCGTAAGGATTTTGCATCTTGAAACACTGTCTGGGTTGACACTGCTATTTTTTTATTTTTAGCCCATTTCTGAAGGTCTGCAACTTGCGCTCCTCATACCGGCGATGCTTTGCCCCTTGACTTACTATAAATAGTAAGAAATTTTACTAGATTGGTTTACACCGTTTTCAAACTTTTACAAAAACAATATAGAATCAGCTCATGATTCAGGCGGCTTACCTGCTAAAAATAGTAAGTTCCTGATCTCCATTTGCATGTCATACCACTCTGGAATCATCCGACATGCAAGGACATGCATTAAAAATAGCCTGGAGATTGTTGTCATGGCGAATATGAATAACCAGACATGCAAGGATTAAAATAAGCTGGACTGGCCTGATTGATGTGCTCTGAATTCAGAAAATAATTGCACACTTACTAAAAATAGTAAGTTCCTTTGTGCTGAGAGCGGGAGCATGCTAGTTAAGCTCTTTTCAGTGACCAAAAGTTAATTTCAAACTTGGAAATTTCACTCGTTGTCATTAAAGCCAAAAGACAGACAGCCCCATTTTGAAGGAAAAGCACAACAGGACCAAGAAAGAATGGGCCATGGAGGGGTTTGGCTTAGGGTCCCACTCACATAATGTGGAAGGGTTGATCCAAATAAAGGGGTCTTCCCAACTACTCCTCCGTTGGAATCGAATAGGAAGTATCATTCACACTTGTATCATGCTGGGTAAAATTATGTAATCCCTTTATGGCTAAGAAACTTACGTTATGTGTTGATTATCAGCCTCATTGTTGTGTGAGACCTGTACAATCAAGCATCTTAAGGCTAGCCTTTCAGGGTAGCCGCCCTATCATCATTATACTACTTGATGTGAGAAACAATAGTATGTATAGAATCACATCCGATTCGGGATCCATGTACATGGATGAGTGGAAGAATCCACTTAAGATCCGCCCGATCCAAAGACCAGGAGGGGCCATGGATGAGTAGAGGTTCCACTCAAGTCCGCCCGGTGTGTCAGAATAAAGTTGCCAACGGCTACCCTACTCTCTCTTGATCAAAGTATTCCGCATGCTAAGATTGCAAGAAAGTCTTTTTTCAGAGAATATGTTTTACAATACTTCACAGTTTTGAGTTCCTGAAAACTTCTTAATACAACTTCAAACTAAAAACAAAGCAGTAATTCTGATATTTTTATCTTGTCAAAGGAAAGACCAAGAATACCAGCATAATAATGATAAATCATAAAACAAGAAAACACTCATCACGAAGGCACAAAGTTGTTTCGTAGCTTTCACTTCTTGTATATGAACCTTTGAGATTGATGTAACAATAGCGCCCTTGAAACTAAGTTAATTAAGTATTCACAATGATGTACACTACGATTAAGAGATGGGGGTGTGTCACATTCATAATTCCCTCTTTTTTCAGAGAATATGTTTTACAATACTTCACAGTTTTGAGTTCCTGATTCAATACAACTTCAAACTAAAAACAAAGCAGTAATTCTGATATTTTTATCTTGTCAAAGGAAAGACCAAGAATACCAGCATAATAATGATAAATCATAAAACAAGAAAACTCACGAAGGCACAAAGTTGTTTCGTAGCTTTCACCAATGAATCCTTTGAGATATGTAACCAGCGTTGTATTAGAAGCACAAAGTCTTCTAGATACTCCACGATAGTTCCATGAACAGCATGAATAAATACAAGCACAAAGTCTTGTAGAGAATTCACCAACAACATTCAATCAATATCATAAATTCGAATAAAAGAGTGTAACACAAAGTTTACACGAATTTACTCAAAGCCCTTTAGATCTCAATCACTAATCACTGCCAATCTCAATCAATTCCAAAAGATAATCGATTCTAACACAAAGTCCGGTATGCAACTCTCTTCTTTATTGATCAAAATAGATTCACAAAGATGAACACAAAGTTTCATGTATTTGCTTCTCAAAATGGGCAGCACTTCGTTGCAAAAGATAAAAGATAAAGATTACAAAAGAATCCTTTCATATTTATAAAAGAGAGGGAAAAGCAAATCTAGGAAAAGTAGATGAGCAAATCTAGGAAAGTTAGGTAAGCAAATTTAGGAAAATCTCACCTAACAAGTCGACTTATTCAAAAATGTTGTCCATCATTTTAGGAAAACATCTTTGTTTTAACATGTAATTACATCTTGAAAAATGACATGTAAGATGTCAAAACTTATTTACATAAAGCATGAAAAATGCTAAAACTGGGAAATCTAATCTAAGGCAAAATTTGGCCTTCTTCAACATCTCTCTCCATGAAAACTTCATGATGATGTGCACTTCATCACTGTCTGGCATTGGAGTGTACTTTGGAGATGATGAGGATTCTTGAGATTAACTCCTCCGATGAGATTGAAGACTTTCCGATGCCTTTCAAATCTAAAATAAGCTAGAAATCCATCATTTTGTTCATTGAAGCTATTGAGAAAGCTTTGTCTTCAAATTCTTCTTAGCACTAAAAATCAGCGCTTCAGCATATTAAAGGACTTGGGTAGTTTCATGTAAAAGCGATGAAAAACAAAGCTTTTACATGTCATATGTAAAAGCGATGGAAAAAAAAGCTTTTGTATGTAATATGTAAGAGTGGTGAAAAACAGAGCTTCTACATGTGACTTGTATTGGAGCGGTGAAAAACAAAGCTTCTGCATGAAATATGTAAGAGTAGTGAAAAACAGAGCTTCTACATGTGACTTTTGTTTTGAGATGTAGAAGCGGTGAAAAACAGAGCTTCTACATGAAATATGTAAGAGCGGTGAAAAATAGATCTCCTACATGTGACTTTTGTTTTGAGATGTAGAAGCGCTGAAAAACCCCACTTCTACATGTGCCAAAAAATTAAGGGATGAAATATATGTAAGAGCAGTGAAAAACAGAGCTCCTACATGTGACTTGTGTTTTGAGATGTAGAAGCGCTAAAAAACCCCATTCCTACATGTGCCAGAAAATGACTAAGGCATGAAATATTTAAGAGCAGTGAAAAACAGAGCTCCTACATGTGACTTGTGTTTTGAGACGTAGAAGTGCTAAAAAACCCCGCTCCTACATGTGCTAGAAAATGACTAAGGCATGAAATATGTAAGAGCTCTTACATATGACTTGTGTTTTGAGATGTAGAAGTGCTAAAACCCCGCTCCTACATGTGCTAGAAAATGACTAAGGCATGAAATATGTAAGAGCGGTGAAAAACAAAGCTCCTACATGTGACTTGTGTTTTGAGATATAGAAAAAAACCCCACTCCTACATGTGCCAGAAAATGGCTAAGGCATGAAATATGTAAGAGCGGTGAAAAACAAAGCTCCCATATGTAATATGTAAAAGCATTAAAAATCAGTGCGCCTACATGTGCAGAAAATTTTCTAACTCCCAAAACTGAATTTTCACAATTTGGTTTAAAAGCCAGAGCTCCTATATGTAATATGTAAAAGTGCTAAAAATCAACGCTCCTACATGTGCAGAAAATTTTGTAACTCCCAAAACTGAATTTTCACAACTTGGTTTAAAATGCGAATTTCGACGAACTAACAAAAGTTAATGCTCAGAATGATTTTTTGAGGATGGGGAACCACGCATGAGGACCAATGCAATTTGCCTCGTTTTACGTGCTTGGAGTATGTGGGCTACAAAACAGACAAGTTTCGTAGGGGTTATCCCTCGAATTGAGCGCGCTGAGTTCAAGGATAATGGAATATAATGGTTATATTTGTATATGATGCCATGATATTAATGCTAACAATATATGTGCGTGATTGTTGGATTATGTATCATGTATGCAGGTTCCAATCTTGAATCACTTCATTAAAGGAGATATTTGAGGGTTTGAAACCCTAACCCTAATTGGTGAGAAATAAGCAAAGGCTAGGGAAAATTAGGACAAGGGACATTACAGTGGTATCAGAGCATAAATCCTACAATCCCGTGGAAAATAATGCAAACCTACCACCGAAGAAGCTCTAGGAATAATAACCTAGGAAACGATCTCATGGGTGACCCATTAAGAGATGAACTTAGAATCTTATGGAAAATAGTGATAAGAGAACCCAAGCCCTAATGGAACAAAATGAAAAAACTAGCCAAGCTCTACTTCAACAAAATGAAAAAACTAGCCAAGCTCTACTTCAAGCCCTCCAAAACCTGAGTAGCAATAATACAAGAGAGGCCGACCCTAACCACTCCGAAAACAACCATTCCACACCCTCACAAGACACGAGCTCTAGACCCACCCGACCCCCTTTCCTGCCAAGTGAAAAACCTATGAAAGAAAGCAATATCAATAGATCCCCCCTAGAGGATGTTGATGAAATCGTTGCAGCATATTATGGGCTTGATACTGAAATGAGGGAGCTTGTACCTTTTAAAGACTATTGTGAGGCCAAACAAAGAGCTGCCCCTAGAAGAGAGAGTAATGACCAAACCAATAAGGATCTCAACAATAGGGTAAAGTAATCTCACCCTACCCAACTTTGACGGAGAGGGGGAGAGCATTGCATGCTCGTGGGTGCAAAAATTGGATACATACCTATCATTAAGTCCCATGACAGAAGAAAACGCTATCAAGTTCGTTGTGCTACATCTAACAGGGATGGCCCACGATTGGTGGCACCACGGCCTCATTACGCAAGGCCACCAACATGTAACCACCTATGATTTCACCCAGAAGCTAATCAAAAGATTTGACCAAAAACATCCTGAGTGGTACTTTAGAGAACTCACCCGAGTGAGACAACATGGGACTATAGAGAGCTATGCCACTGAATTTCAAAAACTAGCGGTCATGGTACCCGAGATCTCTCAAGAGAGACTTACCTACTTGTTCGTGGAAGGATTAAGGGGATCCATCAAGAGCATGGTGGGGGCATTAGAGCCCACCAACTTAGATGAAGCAATTCAAAAAGCCATGAAATTCGAGGACAACCTACCAAGAGACAAACCCAAGAACTCTACTACATTGTCCAAACCCCCTCATAGAGAGGAAGACCTAAAAGGGAAGATTCACTAAGGACATGTTCTTATTGTAATGGAAAGCGAGAACGGGATCATATGTGTCAAGCAATGGAAGATTTAAAACGGAAGGGGTTATGTTTCTCATGTCATGGACCACGGGGACCTGATCATAAGTGTAGTAAGGGTCGTGCCCACAAAATAGAGGCGACCTCCAAAGGAGAAAGTAAAGAACACCCCAGCAAGAAACCCAAGTATGATAAAGGAGATCTCAAAAGTATTCAATCAAAAGAAGAGATAACAGGAAAAAATTGGAGCTTCGTGGAGGAGCCAATCTAGTAGCTACAGCCTCACACCCTCAAGGATCTAAGAACATACCACCCAACCGATCTTCCCAATCAGGGTTGTATTATGCCACTTGATCTCTATTCATAAGATTTTTAAGGTCCCCCTATCAGCTAAATGGAAAACCTTCATAGAATATTACATAAATATAGATATCAAGGACATTAAAAGGGATTTGCTTCAAGGCAAGCAAACTAATAGAGGAGGACTATCATGTCCCCTAAATTAGACATATTGTAATTTTGAATAATACAATCCAACGAATATTAAAAAATGGATAATCTCAATATGACTATTATAATTATAATTATCCAAGATAATATTATAATTATAATGTCAAATAAATTAAGATTACTATTATCATTTTTTTTTATATATATAATAATTAATGTAAAATTAGAAATTAAATTCAAATATAAATATAAGTGATTTGCAATTTAAATACTACTTTAATTAACACAGATTATATGTTATCATAAAAATTATAATAAACAATTAATATTACAAATCAAAGATAGCATAATTATGATAATAATAAAAGAAGACATCAACCGCCTTATTTAGCTATCAAACAAAAACAAAACAAATAATATTTGGCTTTCATTGGGCCCTTAAAACAGCATTCTTAGACCCTTTTTGGTGATCGTTTATGATTCAAATATTACGAGAACATAGGGACGATAATTATTAAGAGACGATGATTAATCTTTTAGCGATATGCATAAAAGGCATATGCAAAAGGAGACGCCTCCTCACTGCCTTCGAATGGATATAAGAGGAAGATCAGGGGGAATAGAATTAGGGAGGAAAAAGAAAGGGAGAGAATAATTCGAAAAAAGTCTACAAAAGGAATCCAAACGGTAAAACCAGGTGAAACTCTCACTTAACCTTAACACATGGATGTCTGAATTTAGAATCATTAAATCGGTGGGAGTTCTATATTGTGTAAGGGCCGGATTATATATGCATTCACACTTATTGCGATTTGCTCTAATCATTGGATCTGTGTAAACTAAACTATCTCCTGTTGCAACCGTGGTATTTGAAATGTCTGGAAATGCATATGATCTGATTGCTTATACATCTAGGGTCTTCCCCTTGCATGTTTTAATCTGATCTAAGTTCAAACTCTAACATATAGGCATCATTTACAGTTATCGTATGGCAGCCATCTGAAATGCAAGGATATTTAGATAGATACAAACTGATTAATTCTAAGTCTGATTAATAAATCTGCCTGATTGCCTTCAGTAATTTTTCTATCTATTTATTGTCAGTTCCTCACCTGTACTTGCATTTCAACGCGTGTCATTTGATTAACAGCATGAAGGGATTGCATTAAGGCTAATAATATGCATGTGTGTGAACGGTAAAAGCATTCATCTTATTAACTGAAAAAGAGGTTACAAAATATATAGAAGGTAAACTACGATAGACGTTTAAGATGTCTAACCACTCTACCTAACAACTCTACCTACTAACTACTGTAGAAACTACAGTAGATAATTGACCATTAAATAAAAGAAGAATATAATATTCTAACACCCTCCCTTAATGGTCAATCCGTCAACAACACCAAGTTGCCCCTTGAATTTGACAAACTTATCCAGGCTCAGAGACTTGGTGAGAATATCTACAGTCTGATCCGTTGTCGGAACATACTGCAGCTGAACTGATCCGTCTTCTACCAGCTTGCGGATGTTGTGACAATGAAGCTCGACATACTTGGTACGTTCATGAAAGACTAGATTTTTGGCCAATTTGAGCACCCCTTGATTATCAACGTACAGAGGAGAAGGTCCTGCTTGTGACATTTGCATGTCAGAAAGCATCCTGCGGAGCCAAACTGCCTCACATGCTGCCTTAACTGTTCCTCAATATTCTGCTTCAATCGAGGAAAGAGCCACTACCTATTGCTTCTTGCTGGTCCATGTTATAGCACTTGTACCCAAACTGAATACATACCCAGAAGTGGATTTTTTGTCATCCACTAAACTTGCCCAATCAGAGTCTGTATAACCAATCAGCTAGGATCCTTGCATCTGCCATACAAAATGCCATAATTTGAAATGCCCTTAACATATCTCAGCACTCGCTTCGCTGCAATCCAATGATCAGCCTTTGGAACTGTCATGAAGCCAGAAATGTAGCTCACTGCAAAACTGATGTCAAGTCTAGTGGCAGTGAAGTAGATGAGACTGCCCACTAATTGCCTGAAGGTCGTTTCATCGACCAGAGGTGAATCAAAGTTGGCTGACAACTTCAACCCCTTCTCCATAGGTGTGGAGGCAGGTTTGCAATCCTGCATCCGAAATTTGTCAAGCAAACTTCGAGCATACTTAGAATGAGAGATAAAAATACTATCAATTGTCTGCCAAACCTCAATACCCAAACAATAATGGAGAAGCCCCAGATCTGTCATGTCAAAAGCCTGACACAAATCCTGTTTGATGGCTGCAATCAAATGTGTTGAACTACCAGTAATGATCAAGTCATCAACATAGATAACAAGAAACAAAATATCATCACCGAAGTGTTTGACATACAGATTACTGTCAGAAGAGTTGCGCTAAAAACCATGATCAACCAAGTACTGATCAATCTTGATGTACCATTCACGAGTAGCCTGTTTTAGCCCATAGAGTGCTTCCACGAGCCTACATACCCGATGTTCCTTGCTGGCAACCTTGAAACCAGGAGGCTGCGTCATGTAGACTTCTTCCTACAACTCATCGTTGAGGAAGGCACTCTTGACGTCCATCTGATGAACTGTCCATCCAAATTGGGCTGCAATAGCGAGAAGAAGACGAATTGTGCTCATCTTGGCAGTAGGAGCAAAAGTCTCTTCATAGTCAATGCCCTCCCGCTATGTGAATCCCCAAGCAACTAATCTGGCCTTGTATTTATCCAGAGTACCATCGGCATGATACTTGACCTTATAAACCCATTTGTAGCTGATAGGTTTCTTCCCATGAGGAAGATCAGAAAGAACCCAAGTGTGATTCTTCAAAAGACTATGATATTCTGTCGCCATAGCCCGTTCCCACTCTAGAATTCCTTTAGCCTCTGAATATGTATGAGGCTCATAGATGTTGTGGGTGTTGGCCATAAGAGCAAAATTGACTGTGTTGTTGCTTGCTCTTTCTGCAAGCTGATCTACCCTCAATGAGTTCATCATCGTGAAGATCTTCGATGGTCCTAAGCCACCATTTAGGTCAACGAGTAGAAGTACCAACATCTGAAATAGGAGAAACAACATCTCCTAGGATTTTTGGAACAAAGTCATATGGATGTGAGTCTTGAGGAAAATCGGGTGGTGCTAGATCATGACTGGTAGACTCCTCATCTTCAGAGACAAAATGCTTTGAAGCCCTCCCATCAGGGGAACCGAGAGGAAGACGAACACCCTCATCAGAAGCCTTCACAGGCTGATCCGCAAGACTGGTAGTAGGAACAAATGGACCAGTAGTCTCATCAATCACAACATCACGACCGAATATGAGACGATTTGTCTCCACATCAATCAACCTATATGCCTTGTGATTATCGCTGTAACCAATAAACTTAAGTGTCTGGCTCTTGGAGTCCAACTTGGCACGCTTGGCTTCTGGAATCCATACATGAGTTGTAGAACCAAAGACTTTCAGATGGCCCACCTTAGGCTTATGCCCTAACCAAGCTTCTTCAGGAGTCATCTTCTTAACGGCCTGTGTAGGTGACAGATTTAGGAGGTAGACTACAGTGTAGACTGCTTCAGCCCAGTATTTCTTAGGTACATTTTTGTACTCCAACATAGAACAAGCCATTTCAGTAATGGTGCGATTCCTACATTCAACGACACCATTCTGTTGAGGGGTGTATGGTGTGGTGAGTTGGCGCTTAATGCCATGTGTAACACAAAAAGTAGAGAAGTTAGCTGAACAAAACTCCCCCCCATTATCTGACCTTAGAGTGACAATCTGAGAACCTGATTCTTTCTCAACTAAGGTCTTATACTATTGAAATGTACTGAACACGTCTAATTTATGTTTTAGAAAATACACCCACATTTTCCGACTGAAATCATCAACGAATAATAAAAAGTACCTAGACCCAATAACAGATGGAGTGTTCATTGGTCCACATACATCAACGTGAACCAGTTCAAGTACCTTGGAGGCTCACCAAGAATCACCATCCGAGAATCGTGTCTGATGCTGCTTCCCAGATTGACAGGCTCCACAAACTCCATGATTTTGAGTTTGGATCTCAAGTAGACCAACAACCAAACCCTCCTGAGACAGTTGAGAGAGATAGTGCACATTCAAGTGCCCATAACGTTGATGGAAGTACTCCTTGCTGCCAGAGCGTGCTCCTGAGAATCACCAAAATCAGCAAGTCTATAGACCATGATCCTTAAGTCCCATAGCGATTGTAGTATGAGTCTCCCTATCAATGATGCTGCAGGTGGACGAACTAAAAACAACATCCAACTGGGGAGAATGCCTCATGATCGGACTGACTGAGAGAAGGTTATGTTCCATGCCTAGAACATAGTAGACATCGAGAAAGAGTAAATTTCTTCCTCCTGAGTGAATCTAGACAGTGCCCTTACCAGCAACTGTGTACTCTTCGCCTCCTCCAAAAATGACAGAATCAGAGAATGGTTCGAATTTTGTGAACCAATCCCGACGATGAGTAAAATGCCACGATGCCCCGGAACCAATATACCAGGCAGAAGATTGTACTGGATCTGATGTTCTCTTGGCCATAAAAGCATAGAATGTAGATTATTTATGCTCAGTGTGCTTCGTGACATGTGCCTTTTGTTGAGACCCTCCCTGCTTCTTTTGTTCAGAAGCCAACCAAATGCGACAGTCAGCCTTCATGTGACCATACATATGGCAATAATTGCACTGAACGTTCTTTTTCTTCTTGCTGTCCTGAGAAGAACCAGAGCCTTTTGGCTGAGAAGATTGCACCTTCCCTTTGTTCTTAGCAGAAGATTTGGCAGAGAATGCTTGCTCTATGGAGGTGGAACTGGTACTGCTTCCGAACTACTGTCTCCAGCGATCCTGCTGCAAGAGGATAGTACACAGCTCCGGAAACTTCAAATCAACATTAGCAGACATAATGTTGAGAGTCTCGATGAAATGTTGATAAGACTTAGGTAGGCTTTTCAGAGTGATCACTACCATGTCCTCTTCCTCCATCGTTCGACCAATAGCTTCCAGCTGGTCACGAATGTCCTTTATCTTTGTCAGATGGTCCTAGAGAGAGGTCTTCTCGTCCATCATTATCAAAAAGAGCATGTTCTTAAGAAAGAACGCACGACTCTTATCTAACATTTCATGGAGATCCTTCAGGTACGACCAAACCTCAGCAGTTGTTTTACCTGACGGCATTTGTGGCAGCTGGTCATCAGTGACTGAAAGCTTGATGAGCATGACAGCTTCCCAGTTGCACTCATCCCATTTGTCCTGGTCCTTTCCAGCTACAGTGGGATGGGTTGAGTTCCCCAAAACGACCTAATTGAGACACCGATATTCAAAGATCATAATCATGCGCTGCTTCCAGGTGTTGTAATTCTTCCCATTGAACTTTTGGCTACTTTCGAGCATTATATTTGTCAAAGATGCCATCACGTACACTGAGGTCAAATTGGTGAAGGCAAAACGAAAACAGAAAAAGCACAAATTCAAAGCATAAACCCTAGCACGGATTTTGAGGCACTTTGAAAACAAAACCCAGAAGATCTAAAGAGTACCCAGAAATTGATGTTGAAAACCCAGAAAATTTTCTGAATACCCAAAAAAAATTCGTCAACACCCACTTGCACAAATTTGAGGCATGAAAAACGAGACACCCAAAAAAAACTAAAGACAACCCAATTGAGATCTCGAAAAACCCACAAGGAATCTGCAATCGAAAAAAAATTCCGCCTTGAAACAAAGGGTTAAAACCCTAGATGAGTTTGCAGAGACCTAGGCCGTCATGAAAGCTTCAAAAAAATTGTAGAAAACAGCTCGAATCCGCACCAAATTGTGGCAAACAGAGGGCAGAACCCTAGGCATCATTGATGAAGGAAAAGACGACCAAAAGAGGCTCAAAAACAAGCAAGAAAATACCACAAATTGAGCATGAAATCGTCTGAAAAACGCAGGTATACAGACTGAAGATCGCGGCTCAATAAACCTTCAAAACGCGGGTCAAAGAGGTCAAAATATGACCAGAAAAACGTCCTGAGGGTTGCACCCAGATAGAAAGACGAAAATTGACCAGTAACTCAGCTAAATCGCGACCAAAAGAGATGCAAATCGCATCCAAAAATGGATGATGAGAAAATGCGGGCAGAAGGAGAAAAAAAAATCCACGCCTAAACAAATCACGAGCTGGTTGCGGCAGAGAATGACAGGAAAATGCGACCAAAGGAGATAAAAATCGTGACCTTCAGATTTGAACGCCCACAAGCCACCAGAAATCCGTCACAGAAGACGCGATTTCAGACAAGGGAGCCACAAATTTTTTCAGGAAAAAAAAACGCGATTCTGAGAATGATGCCCAGAAACCCTAACCTGGAAAAAATTTGAATTATGACTTTAGTCAAGCCCATGAATTTTTAGGGTTTTTTTTCTTTCCTACTGCTCTAATACCATGTGAATGGTAAAAGCATTCATCTTATTAACTAAAAAAGAGGTTACAAAATATATAGAAGGTAAACTACGATAGACATTTAAGATGTCTAACCACTCTACCTAACAACTCTACCTACTAACTACTATAGAAACTACAGTAGATAATTGACCATTAAATAAAAGAAGAATATAATATTCTAACAATGTGTAGATATTACTTTCAGTCTGAATGTACATACAAATCAGTTAATGTCTTAATAACCATCTGTTTATAAATAAAATGATCTTCATAATATTATTACTATCATCATTATACTAAGAATAGATCTTGATGTGTTTTGAGAAACAATAGTATGTATAGATGCTATCACATTTTTATGGCTAACAATGAGTTATGTGTTTGAAAACCAGTTCAGAGGAAGGGCCTGAGAAAAGTGGTATAGCCTATAGGCCTCACTTAAGATCCGCCCCATCCGAAGGAGAGGACGGGCCATGGATGAGTGGAAGAATTCACTTAAGATCCGCCTTATCCAAAGACCAGGAGGGGCCATGGATGAGTAGAGGTTCCACTCAAGTCCGCTCGGACCAAGAAAGGAATAGGCCATGGAGGGATGGTTGACTTAGGGTCCCACTCAAGTCCGCCCAGACCAAGGAAGGGCTTGGCCATGGAGGGTGGTAGGATCCGACCACTTATAAGCTCTGTTGGCTTCCTCCAGTAGGCGAAGTGTCTTCTTGTATATAATGGTTATATTTGTATATGATGCCATGATGTTAATGCTAACAATATATGTGCGTGTATGCTGGATTATGTGTCATGTATGCAAGTTCCAATCCTGAATCACTTCATTAAAGGAGATATTTAATTGAGGGTTTGAAACCCTAACCCTAATTGGTGAGAAATAAGCGAAGGCTAGGGCAAATTAGGACAAGGGACATTACACAAATCAAGCAAACAATCAATCAGTAAATCATTATCATAAATTATCAACTCATTCAATCAATCAAACATACAAATAGCCATTATTCAAACATCAACTATTCAAGCATCAACCATTCTAGTCTTGAATCATTCAAATATCAATCATTAAGACAATCATTCAAATATCAATCACCGAGACATCAATCATCCAAGACATCAATAGGCAATTGAAAGAATTCAAAAATCAACTTGATGAATAATTTTAGAATATATATATATATATATTGCAACCATGTTTGGGAACCAATATGAAATGTTTGATAGGGAGATGCAGTAGTACCGATTCCCTCATCAAGTACGCCAACCCCAAGATGGATGTGCCAATACCTGCGGCCAAAGGGCCGAATGACTCGAAGGCTCATTTCGTGCCCTTAGGCCTTATTAAGGAGGACATGCTCCCGACATCTTATCATGCTTTCCCACTGAATTCCTAATATGGTTGGCTGTTGGAAATAAGCTATGAAATGGATCCAAATGTATTTAGGATATTGTGTTTTCAATAGGGATTATCTACGATTATAATACTTGATGTTAATTAATTACGGTTTTCTCTAAGTTCTATTGTAATTATGTAATTTATTTATAGAATACTCTTTGCAAACAAATTGTATTGTTGGAATTATTATTTTTAAAAATCAGGTATATCCCCAAAAGGGACATTACAGGAATATGCACTGATGATAAAGGGCATATTGCACTTGCTTATGTGAAAGATGATTGATGCAGACAAAAGAAAACCAAACTCCCAATACCAAATAGACAAGAATTCTTCAACTTAGCAATGAACTACACGACAAATTTAATAGAGACTTTTCTGGTTTTATTCCAATTCAATGTTGCAATCAAAAATACAAAGTACAGAGGTTTATTCACAAAATCAACAATTGATTGTCAACACAATCTAAATTCCCTGCACATACACCTCATTCACTTTCGAGAACAATTTGTTTCTCCACAAATTTACTTTCATCTGCTCTGTAAACAACTCTTTCCTAGCATATTTCTCTTTCCTTTTGCAGCCCTATACTCTTCTCCTTCCCTAAAATCACAATGTGGATGTTTTTAATTCTACAATGATTAATTCTTTCTTGAATTTCTTTACAATTGGATGGTGCAGCCTCCTCATGACCATCGAACCACCTCTCAACATCCATTCTCTCAAGAATTTTTATTATATTGCGGTTTGCACATATTTGATCATTTTCATTGCATTTTTAAATTTTTCTTTGCCTTTACTAGGTGTGACTCTGACCTACGCCCCCCTTTACTCACTAATTTTTTTTCTACGCAACCTCTCTCTGCAGTTCTACAGTTGCTGCCCCTTTCTATCTCACACAGCCCCTCTCTAACTGCTCACGCCCCCCTCATTGGCAATTCCAATCTGAATTTTTTTCATTGTCTTCCCTTGTCAGCCCAAAATCAGCATTCCATATGTTTTTATTTTAAAATCTTTGAAGGCCTCCTCCTCCAAGCGATGTGGCATGGCCCCCCTGTATTGTTCACCTCTGCCTTTTTTTTTATTGGCAAACTTTTCTTTTCCCCATAACTGCAAACCTCACATTCATACGTGGCATCCTCTCTTCTTAACTATGCCCCTTCACATCTTCACGGAGTATTTTTTTTATTTTAATTATGGTCAAAAACTCAGACTTCTCCCCTTGGCCACCCCTTGCAATTTCTCTTTTCAATTTCCATCTACAAATGTCTTCTCCAATTATCAACTGCGACCTTTGCACTTCCCTTAAATCTGCAATTTCTTTATTTATTATTTTTTAAAATCTTCCAAATAATCTTCTTTTGCAGCTCACGACTTATTTTCTTCGGATTCATGAAATTGTAGTACCCACCATGGTTGCAAGTATTCTCCTCATGCTATCTACAAGTTGCTTCATGAAAATCGATAACCGAAGAGAAATCTACAATGATAAGTTGACTTGCATAAAACTATGTTCTTCAAATAAATCCTCAAACTACACCATTTAGTTGGAAGAATAATTGACCTGAAGATTGAAATATTGAAGTATGACATTTTGTCAAATGTAATGACAATAATGTCACTCAACTGAGACCAGAATGATTTGAACACCGGAATCAAACACACTGCAAAATCGAAGCCAAATAATTTTTTGGGTGATGCAGATAGCTTGTTCGCCCGAGATGCTCTTGCATCAGACACGTCGGGTAGAAAGTTTGTGAGCATAGGCTCACAAAGGTGGAGTTGAGTAGTCGAACTACTCGTCCAAGTTGAATGCAACCTGCAACGAACTCCATCGTTGGAATAAGTGCTCACGATCAATCCTTCTTCCTCTTTTTCCAGCATTGTGCCAAACACACACCATCTTCCTCCAATAACGTTGCACCCTCTTCTTCCTTCCCCTCATGGACTTATCCACCATGAACCGACCTCCTCCACCAAATGCTACATGTTCTTCTCTCCGCTCTCGTGGGATTTGACCCACCATTGACTGACCACCTCCACCAAATTTCTCCTGTACTATCTTCTACAGCATCCACATACAAATTTGCAACACCTAAATACCAATCTATTCCTACAAATTTCTTCTTCATATCTACTAACTTTTGACTTCTCTCCACAACATCCGAATCAACTTCTTCATCACACAATGTAGAAAAATCAAAATTTACCTCTTCATCAATTTGATGCTTCACGTCCACCAACATGTCCTCATTATACTCTTTTTCTGCGACTGCAACTTCTACCTCATCATCAACTGCTGAAACTTTTCTTTCTTCATCCTTCGGTGTGACTACATCTACATCTCCATCCTCTGCTGCTATCTTCTCTTCATTGCTCACTTCTTTATTTTCCTTCATCTTCTTATCTTTGTCATGTGCATCTGTAGGGGCTGCTCTCACATCTTTCTCCTTTCGTCTTAGGCGGCAACACTCTTTTCTTCCACTCTTCTTTCCGCTGTCCTCTTTTAAGAGAACCTTCTTCTCGCTTCTCTTTTCCAATGCATCTAACTTGGCCTAGATCTTCCCCACTTCTTCACGGCCTATCTTTCCCATCTCTTCAAACTTTTGTTTCTCCACTTCTTCCCAATATCGCTCCCAAAACAAAATTCTCACAAGTCTCCTCATGACCCATCCCATCTTCATCTGTGGTAATCTTCCACAACTCACATGCTCTACAATCTACAAAGACAAATTCCTTCACGGCTTCCATCTCTTGATTGCTTAAGCATTCTCTACCTGCAACAATCCTCACGAGCTCTCCTCTACAACCTTCTATCCTCTACACCCAACAGTCTAGCATAGGCTACCTCACATCAACTCTTTCCTGGCATATTTCTCTTTCCCTTTGCAGCTTCGACCCCTTACTATACTCTTCTCCTTCCCTAAAATCACAACGTGGATGTTTTTAATTCTGCAGTGATTAATTCTTTGCTTGAATTTCTTTACAACTAGATGGTGCAGCCTCCTCATGACCATTGAACTACCTCTCAGCATCCATAAACTTAGGAATTTTTATTATATTGTGGTCTGCACATATTTAATCATTTTCATTACATTTTTAAATTTTTCTCTGCCTTTACTAGGCACGACTCTAACCTATGCACCCCCCCTTTTACTCAGTATTTTTTTTCCTATGCAACCTCTCTCTGCAATTCTATAGTTGTTGCCCCTTTCTATCTCATACAACCCCTCTCTGACTGCTCATGCCCCCCTCATTGGCAATTCCAATCTGAATTTTTTTCATTGTCTTCCCTTGTCAGCCCAAAATCAGCATTCCATATGTTTTTATTTTAAAATCTTTAAAGGCCTCCTCCTCCAGGCAAAGTGGCATGGCCCCCCTATATTGTTCAACTTTGCCTTTTTTTATTGGCAGACTTTTCTTTTCCCCATAACCGCGAACCTCTCACTCATACGTGGCATCCTCTCTTCTTAATTGTGCCCCTTCACATCTTCACGGAGTATTGTATTTTATTTTAATTATGGTCAAAAGACTCAAACTTCTCCCCTTGGCCGCCCCTTGCAATTTGTCTTTTCAATTTCCATCTACAAATGTCTTCTCCAATTATCAACAGCAACTTTTGCACTTCCCTTAAATCTGCAATTTCTTTATTTATTATTTTTTTAAATCTTCCAAATAATCTTCTTTTGCAGCTCACGACTTATTTTCTTCGGATGCATGAAATTATAGTACCCACTACGGTTGCAAGTATTCTCCTCAACTATCTACAAGTTGCTTCATGAAAATCCGTAATCGAAGAGAAATTTACAATGATAAGTCGACCTGCATAAAACTCAGTTCTTCAAATAAATCCTCAGACTGCATCATTTAGTTGGAAGAATAATTGAACTGAAGATTGAAATATTGAAATATGACATTTTGTCAAATGTAATGACAATAAAGTCACTCAACCAAGACCGGAATGATTTGAATGCCGAAATCAAACACATTGCAAAATCGAAGCTAAAATATTTTTCTGAGTGATGCGGATAGCTTGTTCACCTAGGATGCTCCTGCATCAATGACAGTATGAATTCAAACAACCAAGTCAAGTTTGAAACTATGATAAATGGAACGCAAATAGCAAGGGAAAATATTTCATCAAGAGATCATGGGAGGACACTCCAAGTTTATTATTGTTGTGAATTAGCTACCTGTTGTGACCTTTTTCACACATCGCACCTGTTGTGACCTTTTTCACACATCGCCCCATTGCAAATGGGGACCCCCTGTTTTCACTTTTCGTCTCCTTGCAACGGTTACGTGAGATCACTTTGTTAAAGGTTTCAAGTTAGTTTGCCGAGAGTTATCCGAGCCAAGTCAGTAATTCATGCTTGAATCAATGCGTAGACGTCATGGAAGCGCTCAAAAGGCCCAGGAAACGAAGATCGCCTGTGAATTCGGCCAATTCTGACACTTCCTATTTTTTAGGGAAATTTGTTTTTTCAATTTTTCATTTTTAGCATTTTTGGGCCAAACAAGGTTCCCTATTTTTTAGGGTTTGCTTTTTCTATTTTTAGAAAGTTTCTATTTTTAGAAAGTTTCTATTTTTGGAAAGTTTCTATATTTAGAAGGTCCTGAATTCCAAAAATGCACTTAGAAGTCCAAAAAAATCGAAAAATCACTCAGAAAATCAAAGAGAAAATTTAAAAAATCATTGAAAAATCTGGAAAAGCATGGGAAAAATCAGACCAGATTCTGGAAAAATCATTGAAAATCAGTCAGATCTGAGAGTAAAATCACAGAAAATCAACTCGAAAAAGATGAAGTTCATAAAAAATTCTGGTTAAGTCTGGAAAATTCGCCATTTTCAAGAAGGAAAATGTCAAGAGGAAGAAGGTATGAAGGTCTGGAAGCTCATTAAGTCCGCCCAGCAGTAAGAGGAAGATGTCTGGAAGCTGGTGAAGTCCGCCCAGCAGCAAGGAGAAATGTCCAAGAGCAAGGAAAGTCCGCCATGTCAAGTGCAAAAATCTTTTGAAGTCCGCCAGCCTTGAGAGGGCATATCCTAGGACTCTTCAAAGTCCGCCATGCACATGCCAACGGGCTTGAAAGTCCGCCCAGCATCAAAGGAGGAGGTGCCAAAAAGTTTTGATGTCCGCCCTCAACATCCTAGCCTCCTTCAAAGTCCGCCAAGCATGTCCAAAGAGCATAGAAAGTCCGCCATGCACTTGAGGGGAAGTGGCAGGAGGTCAAGGAAGTCCGCCATACACTTGCCAAGAGGTTGGAAAGTCCGCCTAGGCACATGGGAAAGAGAAAAATCAAAGTTTTTGCTAAGTATTGATGCCTACCAAGGAGAATTTCGAAATTTTGTTAAGTGTGAGAGCCTAAAAAGGTGGAGAATCATTTCCAAAGGATAAAATGTTAAGACAAATGCTAAAATCTTTTGAAGTCCGCCATGTTCAAAGAAGGAAGTCTAAAATCTTTTGAAGTCCGCCCTAGAAAAGAGGGGCGTCCAAGATGCTTGTCCAAAAGGGTTGGAAAGTCCGCCATGGTCTATCAAGGGAGAAAATAATGATTTTTGCTAAGTGTTTGGTGCATAGCCAAGACAAATTCGAAAATTAGCCTAAGTATAGAGGTCAAAGGATGAAAAAATGGGGATTTTGGCTAGGAATCATGACGTTTTCAAGAGGCAAAGTGCTAAGTTTGAAAGGACAAGCGCTAAAGAGATTAGGCTATGGCAAGGAGTAAAATGAAGTGTGCCTAGCACAAAAGAGAAGAGAAATTTGAATTTTGCCTAAAGTCTTGAATGTCTAGAAGAAAAGTTGGCCGAGTATACAGAGAAAGATGCGTAAATCAAAGAAAGGAAGGATCGTCCTTGGCCAGAAGGAATAAGAATTTGTCGAGCGTCAAGGAAATTCGCCTGATAAAGACATCCAGACAAGGATTTTGCCTAGGAAAATTCGTCTGAGCAAGAAAAAAATTGACATTGGCAGAAGAAAATAAGCTCAGTGCAATAAAAAATTCGCCATGGCAAGGAAAAATAAGGATCTGGCATAACAATTGTCGACGGAATGGCTAAAATTTTGGCTTGGCTAGACGAAATGGGGAGTAAAATTGGAAAATAAACTTTTGGCCAAAGAAAATGAAGAGGAGATTGGATAAAAAATAAATGACAAAAGTCTTGAAAGTTTGCCTTGATAAAATAAATAAAACAAGTCTCAAAGAGTTCGACTTCTAGAGAGAGAGTATGGCAAATCAGTGAGAATTCCGACTCCGAGAGATTAAAATGGAGAATTAAATATGAAATATGCCCATGCCAAGATGAAAATTGCAAAGGGAGTATGGAATTCGCTTTGAAGTGATAAATTCAACACAAAATTCACCGTGACTTCAGGAGAGAGTGTTAAAAATTTAACTTCGGAGCTAGAATTCAGGAGAGAGAAAATCTGAATTTGTTTATTTTATTTCTTGCAGGTGGATGACGGCACGAGGCGAATCTTCAAAGAAGAAGCAATGGCGTAGAATGGTGGCAAGTCTGCTTCAAGCCAAATGGAGTGAAGGAAAAAGGATGGGACAAGCATGAGAAAGTCCAACCTTGCCTGAGCATAGCATGTCCAAACCTTTGTAAGGCATGTTCAAGGCAAAATAAAGTCTGACCTGGATAAGAAAATGTCTTGAGCATCATGAAGTTCGACTTTGATTGAAGGAAAACATCCAAGCTCATGTGAAGTCTGCCCAAGGAGAGGATGAGAAAATTGGCTAAAACTCAGAAAATTGGCCTAGTGTTGATACCTTGGGGAGAAGACTTCACTAAGTGTTGGACGGAAAACAGGAAGGATGAAGAGGAAAATAAAGAAGAAATGAATATAATCCTTAGCACAAGCCAGATTCAGAATTGAAGGCAAATCCACAGGCAAAGTTCGTTCGAGCATGGAGATGACCAAAACCTTGGCTAAATGTTGAATGGTCCAGATGAAGATGTTACAAAATGAACCTGAATAGCCAAAATTTGGCTAAGTCTGGGAAATACTTCACAGAGGAAATTCCAATTTCCTCCATTGTGGCGAAATCACAGAGGCATTCTTCTCCAGATTCTAGGCACTTGAAAGAAGCAATCGGGACAACTTCTTGAGGGATTTCATCTCCTGAAGAATTAAAAACAAGCTTCCAATTAGAATCAGATGGTGACAAGGAGAGTGTTCCAAACATATCTCCATACTTAGACAATTTCTTGACACAAATTGGAGAATTCAGAGAGGAAATTCCAAGGAATAACATCAACCCAGTTCAAGCAGGAGGAATTTCAAAGCAACCAACTTCAAGTCCAGACACCTGCTCCAAGGGGAGACTTCCAGACCTCAAAGATTCCAGTACAGGTAAGAAGAAGAAATCAAAGTCTCAAAAGGAATCCAGGATCACAGCTAGGAAGGAACAAGCACAACGGACAGAGTCATCGGCAAGGAAAATATCCTAAGGCAAGCACGTGGAAGAAAAACGAAGCAACCAAGGAAGACATCCAACACGCTGAGGTGGCGCCTCGTCATCTTCCAACCAATCAAATTGTTCCAAATCAACATGCAACAACTTTCTATTTTATTGTTGATTTATATTTAGCAAAAGGGACAAGTGTCCTCAAATGAAATTTTCTCATTGGTCGAAAGTGACAAACCCTAATTAGGGTTTTATTTTGTAATCTCGGCGTTGATTTGAAATCAATCTTGGCCATTGAATTGTAATTGGGGAGCCTATAAATTGAGCTCGCCCCCTCATTTGTAAAGTGTGGAGATAGGATATGAGATTGTTGCATTGAGACTGTTTCGAATAATAAAAGCTCTTGAGCATGATTTGCCTTGAATAACTTCTTATTATCAAATAGTAAGCGAGGTTGCATATCTTCTTCCACCATAGATAAAAGTTAAAGTTAGATTAGGTAGAATTTGCTTTGAAAGTTGGTTAATTGAATGAGAGATTGATCGTATTGATTCAATGGTGAAGTGTAGCTCATACTTTCTTCGAATGGATGATTTGCATTCGATGCGTAAAGTTAGCCTGAGCTCTTAATTGTGGAATCTTAACTTCAGCCTCATTCGAGGTTTGAAAATTATAATCACAACCCTTGAAGATTGTACCCATTTTGTGTATGTTGTCCTGCAGGAGGCGAAACAAAGTGTGGTTTATTCCCTTCACCGAATCCTTATTGTCTCTTGAGTTCTTAGGCATAACTAGATTCTCCTAAACCCTATCCTTTTGCCATTTTTTTGAGATCCACAATTGAAGTCCCATTGAAGAGAGCCTTTAATGATAAATTCCCTAAGTCCTAAACTTGTGAAGATTTCCTTAACGTAAGTCCCCTTGTTCATTACCAGCATATCACAACGGCCATTGAGCTTATCCACACGTCGAGACCCGACAAAAGAAACCTTGGAATCGCCATATGATCTTCTCGCAATCTTAGCATACGCGGTGGTTTTTCAAGAGAGGATAGAGTGTCTTTGGACATTTTATTCTGTGTTCGGTGGATGATAAAACGTACACCAACACTACCCCTCAGAGCCTAAAAAAGTTAAGGTCCATTTGGAGGAAGCTAGGGACTTATGTAGTCTTTTTTCTCAACTATCTTTTCAATATACATAGGAGTAGAACAGAGCTGCCAATAGGTTGGCTATATAAGCTATTGGAATTTTGTTCTAGGAAATTGATAAAGATCTCCTAAATGAACTATTAAGTATCATAAAAAAATGAAGTGCCATGTCCCTTTTTTTGAAATTATGGAAATAATTAAACAATTAAATTTAAGTTGTTGAAAACCAACTTTATATCAAAAAACAACTTATATTTAATTAGTTAAAAAAATCGATATAAGTTATAAAATAAAGCATTACTAAACACAAGGTACATAAAAGTGAGGGAAAAAATGACACTTTATTATATTTTTAGGGAATAATTAGCAAAAAGAAATAATCCCTTGAAAAGTTATAAAAGAAGAATTGGTCTCAAGAAACAAGTTGCATGCTCATTTTATGTATTGCTTCTACAACAAATTAATATGAGTTCTACTCTTACCTAAGGACGAAAAACCTTTGACAAAAATGGTTTCAAAGACAAAAACCCTCCTAACCATTTGAGTGGTTTCATCCAAAAATCACCAAAATGCTAAATGCATTCGATTTCTTGAAGATTTCCAAGTTTTGTAGTTTCTAGTTTGGTGTGTGATTTTCAATGATTTTGGTTTTCCATGTTGCTTCCAAATAAATGTTTCAATTTTGGATTTTTCAAAAAATTAAAAATTAAAAAATTGTCTTCTTTCTAGATTGAAGTTTCCAAGATAAATGAGATTTATACATTTAAATTTATTATCATAGTATTATTCCTATCTCATTGCTATATGTTGTGGCTTGTTTGAAGAGTTTGGGAATATTTAAGGGCATATATCTATTGTTGGGATTAATCATTACTCATCACTACAAGGATATTTGAGCCCTTCCATGCATGTGGGACCTGCTTGAAGGGACTGGCTTTGACATAGCTGAAAGGAACTTGTTTGTGTTAAGATTTTTGTTCAAATCCCAATCGTATCTTTCAGGATGTTGTGAGACAAGGCTCTAAAAAGAGAACAACCCAATCAACTTGTTACTTAGAATGCATGTTAAGGAATCTAATATTAATGCCAACCGAAGCTTTGAAGAAGATATTTCATGTGTTTTTGGGCCCCACCAACCTTTGTAAAGGAGCCATAATTTTGTTAAAGGAAGTGATTTGTAATTTGTTCAAACCTTCAATTATTCCATGATGATCATTTATTATCAGTCAACAATCCTACCAACTATTCTATTCAGAAGTGATTCAATTCCTTCAAAAGTGAGATAAAATTTTGCAATAATAAATCTCTCCAACTAGAATAGGATTCGATTTAGCAGATGAGAGAGCTGCGAGCAATGGTGTGCATGGGAGTCTAGGGTGAGTGCCTCTACGGGCACAGTGGGATCCATTTGGCTCTTGCATGTCACTACATGCGGGAGTTTGAGGCTCAAGCCTTTGTTCATGTTGTTCCTGCTACCTTCAATCTTTATTCCGGACCTATAATCTGCTCTTGGCCTTGTGTGGGGGTGTTTTGTTTTCACTTTCTGTAGGTGGATTTTTCTTCTAGATTTTGTAGTGTGGAGTAGTAGCTTATGTTCTTTTCTTCCTTTTTCTTGTGCTTCAAGGGCAATTGTCATTATGGAGCCATCTGGGGGTCCAGGGGGGCCCCCAAATCTGTCTTTTAAAGAGGTGTAGAACGGTTTGGAGACTTGCTCTTTCAATCACACCAATGCTATGAGTTTTTTAATGCACGCTACGCAAGAATACAAATCCACCCAATCTCTGAGGTTTCATCCCAAACCCAATGGTTGTCTGGAGAAATGTGCAAATCGACCTGTGTTGGTTATAAATCTGGAAACCATTGCTAACGATGTCTGGTATTGTTGTGACCTAATTCACACCTCGCCCCATTGCAAATGGGGACCCTAGTAGTCTTCCTTTTTAGGGTTTCGCCGTTGCACGTCTCGTTTTTTCTGGTCTCCGTTTGGGGGTTTTGGGTTTGAGTTTTGAATGGTCACCCGAATCAAGTGAAAGAATTTGAGCCTAGATCACTGTGCAAACGTCATCATTGTGCTTAGGAGGCCCGAGGGACGAAGATCGACTGTCATTTCAGTCAATTCTGACATCTCCTGCTTTTTGGGGATTGCCCCTCCGGACCCCCTATTTTTTAGGGATTTTATTTTTGGCATTTTTGGCCTATTCTTGACTTCCTATTTTTTAGGGGCTTTTTTTGGAAAGTTGCTATTTTGGGAAAAGTTTCTACTTTTGTCAGGGTTTCTATATTTGGAAAGGACCCGAATTTCGAAAATCCACTCAGAAGTTCCAAAAACTCAATAGAAATCTCAGAAAATCAACTCGAAAATTTGTGAAATTCATGATGAAATCACAGAAAAGTGGTGAAAAATCTGGAAAATTCATGAAGAAATCTGAGCAAATCATGGCAATTTTGCCTAAGTATGAAGGCAAGAAATCATGGAGGCATGAAAAGGAAGACTGAAATTCATAACCAGCATGGAGAAAGAAGAACAAAATAATGGCAAAAGGTTTCAGCCAAGCAACATTGAATGGCATATATGAAGGTCAAGTCCGCCCAGCTCACAAGGGAATGGCATGGACTCATGCCAAGTCCGCCTTGAAGTGGCATGGGAAGGTAGCAAGTCCGCACTTGGACAAAATGTGGAGTGGCTTGGAGATAAAGCAAGTCCGCCCTTGGAAAAATGAGAAATGGCTTGGACAAGTGGCAAGTCCGGCCTAAGGAGATGGCATGGAGTAGGGTGAAGTCCGCCTAGCACAATGAAGATGGCACAAACATAGGCCAAGTCCGCCTTGGACAAATAGAGAAGATGGCTTGGAGTAGGGTGAAGTCCGCTCCAAAGGATGGCACAAACATAAGGTAAGACCGCCCTCAGCAAGAAGGCTATGGCATAAGTTAAAGTGAAGTCCGCTCCAAGGGAAATGGAAAGAAATTAAGCTAAGTCCGCCTAGAGCAATATGAGATGGCTTAAACAAATGGAAAGTCCACCTTGGAATAAATTGCATGGCTTAACAATGAATGAAGTCTGCCATACTTAGAGAAGTGGTAAAAAAATTAAGATTTTGCCTAAGCTTCAGCCTTGGAAATATTAAAATATGCTTGGCACTATGAAAATTTGCCACAGTTAAGAAAAAATTTTAAGTCTAGCATCAACATGTCTAAAGAAAATTCACCTGAGACTTAGGATGAGAAGAAAATTATGGCAAAATAAAATTGGAAGAAAAAATTCGCCTAAGGCAATGGCAAGAAAATTTTGGAAAATCAAATTTGCCTTAGATGAAAAATAAAACGCCATAAAATGAAGGGGTTGAAAAAGACACATAAAATAATTATTTTTATTATTTTTATTTTTTATTTTTCAACACCCCAAAGAGATAAACTTTGAAAAATCAAAATTGGAAAAAGACAAAAAAGAACTTTACTGAACTGGCATAGGATTTGGAAACTTTCCCGGAGACTGTTGTTGAAGATAAAAATTGCCATTCAGAAGCTGAGTGCAAGCCAAGTTCAAACTCGATTTGATGGAAACAATTGAAATTTGCTAAATGGGTCGATTTTCTCATCTTTATAATTGATTTCACTTTTCATTTTGCAATCATTTGATTTTCGAAAGAAAAGTGTGAGAAGAAAGTTTGTCTAAGGCAAGAAAGTTGAGAAAGTTTGAAGCAAAGTGAAAGAAGCAAATTTGTACCAGCTAGCACTGTGATCGTGACTATTTCATTTGTCCAAATAGGCAGGCAAATTTATTTTCTTTACTTCATTTTGGCACGAGAAACTTCGTTAATTCTTCCATTTCCAGCATAATTCTTCACAAAGTTTGATTTGACAACTAACTGGAATATTTTTCAAGTAATTTAAATTTTAGATTTTAAATATTCTCTTTGCTTTTTCTTGCAGATCTATTTTCAAGAGAATAAAAATGAAGTTTGCCAACAAGGGTGCACAGCTGCAGTCAAAGATCAAGTCCAAATGGGAGAACATTGTGGACACCAACCTTGGCCACGTTGACTTTGAAGATTTCAAGGAAAGAATGTACGGAAGTGATGGACGTCTGCCTACGCCAATTGCAAGAAGGATGATGCGCAACAGAATTGTTCATGCAGTTGGATTTCCACCAGCAAAGGAGTGTCCAGAACTTATGGTGGAATGTGCATTGCATTATAATGCACAGGAAAGACAAATAGAAGCACCTGATGGAAGAGTACTAGCGTACTTGACCGAGCCAGCCATACAAGAAACCTTTGGAATTCCAGTTTACAACCGGACATCCTACCGAACCAAAGATGATGCACTTAAACTTTACCAAAATCAGCAAGACCTTTGTGCATCAAATATAAACAAGTCCTGGTTGCTGAAGCCTAGACCTACTACCAAGAAGATGCCGAAGAAGTTGGCCAGAACAGATTTCAAAGAAGAATATGGACACATCGTCTTGCTGCTGAATAGAATGGTAGGCAATCCTCAGGGTGCGCCTTTTGAAGCATGGATGTATTATTTTGTTGACGAAATAATTTCCGAGGTGAAGATGTTTAACTGGTCTAGAATGATCAGTGACAATCTCCATGAGCAGTTGGTCAACCTAGAAGAAACCAAGACCTTCCATATAAGCTCTTATATCGTATATCTGCTTGCGAGGACTTACAAATATACTGGCTTGGTTTGCAAGGGTGTGGTTGGCAACGGCGAAGGACAATTCAAATCCTATGATTGCTATCCGCAGTTGCAGCTGAAAGAGAAGACACACTTCAAGCGAGCACATGACGCCTTCCTTATGTACATCACTCGACTTCTCCAAGGCGGAACGCATCAAAGACTCTCCCGTGAGGCCAAGAGTTTGGTTGGCAGATATGGATCCTGGTTCATCCAGTTTCCCAAATTTACTTACATCAGGATTCAAGGATTCTCAGGACGTCCGTACAAACTGCCCATTTATCCCACCAACAAAATGGTTTTGTTGGAAGTTCTAAGGCAATTAGAGACATATCAGAATATCCAAAGGCCAAAACAGAAAGCAGCTGTCACTTTTCCATTTTTTCATCGGCAATATGGAAGAATCATGTCCAACGGCGCAAGCAGCAGAGTGTGCTCGACTGGAGATGCAAAAGTATTCGTTCATATCCTACAAGCCTAGAAATGACTTTGATCCATTCCATCACATTGGAACTGTGGACGGAGAAAAATACAAGCACCGGATACACTTAGAAGATTTTTGGGCCAATGCGGCCGATGAATATGATGTGAGGAAAAGATTGTGGTCAAGACTGCCTTTGAATATGATAAGGGCGACAGAACTCTTCCGAGTACCTGATCAGCTAGATGAAGATGGAGTATATGTGCAGTCGGGCTTCAATGAAAGCGAGCCACTTCCTCCTATAAGGTGGTCTGAGCCTAAGCTGGGTGACTTAGCGACATTCATGCGGCCTGTATTCAAATATTCCCAATGGTGGATAGACCAACAAGTGCAAGTGTTGCGGTGAAGGAATGTACAATTTACATATGAATTGATGGGAGGTACAGAGTCCTATTCCTCAAATGCTGGTGCATCGGACGCTGCCAACTTGAGGAAAAGAAAGGAGATTGATGACCCCGCAAAGCAAAACAAGAATAAAGTAGTAAATGAAGGACCCTCTCTAAAGAGGCACAAATCCAAGCCCCTCCATTCGGCTACGTCCAAAAATATAGATGAAATATTAGCCATGGATGAAGAGTCTTGGGAACATGTCAGAATTCCTTCTCCAGTTGGAGATGTGGAGCCAATGCAATCAGAAGATGATGATCAGCCTTCTCCTGTAGGCACGGAAATTCTGGAATCAAATAATGACACGGACATCATGGATGGAGAATTTGAAGAGGGAATGATTTCCGCCCTCAAAGGAATTCAAGAAGACCCATCTGTGCAAGAGATTCAAAACATGCCAGAAATTCAAGATGTGCACGAAGTTCAAAATGTGTAGGATGTCCAGGATCAACAGGAGGATGGAATTGAACAGTCAACCATCCCAGATTGGCTGAAAGAAAGACTAAAGAGAAAGGCGCCAGTAGAGGTACCTAAAGAGGATGACGCCACAGACTTCTTGGCGAGGTTAGAGCAAACTGCCACAAGGAAGAAAGCCAAGAAATTTTCTGCCATACAAAGGGATGAGGCTGGCAATCGAACAATGCAGATAGCAGTGCCTACAGTCGATAAATTCCAGGATGAGATTGCCCCTAATGAATATGCCATCACAACCATTGACATGGGTCTGACGACAAAAGGGTAGGAAGTTGAGGACTTGGATAATTCTGTTGCAACTATCAAGTCTAGGCTGGAAAGGGAAGTGGCAAAGAAAAGAGAATATAAAAGAGAGATTGAGCGTCTAAAAGATTATATCCAGCATCTAACTAGGCCACTCAATCAAGGTGACCAGGCAGCACTTCCACCTCCAAATTCTTCACAAGAACTGGTTGGAAATTTTGAAGAAGAATTGATAACAGCCAGAGAAGCTAAGGACTGGATGGCTAGAAAGAAAGATGAGGCAATGGAATTCGCGGAGAAGCTGGCATATGTGTATGAGAAAACTTCCTTCCTGTTGTCACAAGTTACAGACTTAGCAGAAGCATGAGATGGCCTCCAAGATATTCAGAATAAGATTATCCCATGTCTTCGAGAGCTAAAGGGCATTCCGAGGCAGAGATTGATTGATGACAGGATTATCGAAGCTAGAGCTGCATATGATTTCAATGGCTGGTATTACGCACTGATTTCACGAGGAGAAGTCTTGGAAAGGGTGAAGCAAGATGGCGCCAAAATTGAAGAGCAGGCAAAGGAGATAAGGAGTAAGATTTACCAGATGGCTGTAGATATGCTTGACAAAGATATTGTTTGAAAGAAACACTTGCAGCCACAAAATTTAAAAGAACAAGTTCAAAGAATTTTCTCCACCATCTCTGGGCCAATCATGAAAGAAAATTTTACCAAGGCATTCAGCTTCATGACCGTCAGAGATGCTTTCTTGTTGCATGAACCAAAATGGATGATCACTTTTGCAGAATGTGCTGAAAGTTTGGACTTGTTGGAATACAATGTCAATGCGCTGCCGGACATTGCCATGGAGGAGGTCAGCCTGATTGTGTCCAGATTCACCGAACGCAATGCCTTGCAAGAGGATAAGGATGCAACTCCAGATGCCTGAAGTTCTCTCTAGTTAACTGATGGATGTTTAGGAAACCCTAATTAGGGTTTAGTTATGTTGAATCTAGGCCATTAATCTCATTTTAATCTTGGCCATTAATTGTAATCCGGGAATGCTATATAAACCCCCCCCTCTCTCTCATTTCATATAGAGAATAGACAGATAGATAGAGAATAGATAGAGAATAGATAGAGATTAGGTCATAGATAAGTAGATATCAGGAGATTGTAGAGAATAAGAGAGAGTTTTATGAAATTGTTGCAAAAGACTATTTTGATAATAAAGTTCATCATGCATGAGGTGCTTTGAATCCTTTGATTGTCAAATGGTTGCATGGTTGCATGGTTGCATATTTCTCTTCCTCGTCTAGTAGATCAGAATTAGAATTTCATTTAAATGTATGTTAAAGAGAATGATAAATTGATAACAAGGGTTAGCGAGACTTAGCTCATACTTTCTTTGAGTGGATGCTTTTCATTCAATGTGTAAAGTTAGACTGAGCTTTATCGTGGATGCTTCAACGTTTACTTCGAACAATGTTGTTCTATTGATGGTATTGTTCGTGGTGGAGAAATTTTAAGCACAAATCCCAGAAGATTGCACTTGCTTTGTGTAGTTGTCGTTTAGCGTGGCGAAACAAAGTATTGTTTATTTGGTTTCACTTAATCCTTGTCGTCTCTTGATTTCATAGGAATAGGCCTGAATAGCATAGGACTCCTAAACCCTTACTCTTTTTTCACCTTTTTATCTAAAATCAGAAAATCCAAAATGATATTGCATTCGCGTCTTTGCTTTTCTGAGTAACTTGCAAAAGCAAATCCCTATTGTGCCCCCAGCAAATCACATCAAACCACAGAGCTTATCCACACTCATCTTAAACATTGGAATTACCATATGATCTTACTTGCAGTCTTAGCATATGAGGTAGTTTTTCAAGAGGGGATATAGCGTCTTTGACACTTTATTCTAGAATGTTTGTTGTGTCATAAAACACGCATCAACAGGTATCTACAAGAGCATGCAATCATTTGCAAGTTTATGGGTCTTAGAATCTCTATGCCTTTTCTAGAAAAATGGGTCAAAAAGAATTGGAATCCTAAAGGGGACATGAGATCATCCTGGTGGCGAATGGGTATTTCTTTGCTGTTTTTTCTCGCATAGTAGACCATATATAATCTTTGAAGGTGGTCCTTACTTCCACAATCAGGCAGGATTGTTCATTAAACCTTGGCATGTAGGTTTTGATCCTGTGGAGGAGTTACCCTCAAGAATTCCTGTCTGGATCCAGCTTCCAAGGCTTCCAATGGTGTTTTGGCACTTTGATATTTTGCAATCTATAGGGGCAATCATTGGGAAGCCTTTAGGCCCTTCTCATCAAACCCTGGGTAGGAAGATTACTACATGTACTCATCTTTGTGTGGAGATTAACCTAAACAACCCTCTTCCTAAATCCTTGGAGATAAAGTTCGGGAACATGAATTGGATCCAATAGATTGACTATGAGGCTCTCCCCTTTCGTTGTCGATTATTCCATGAGTATGTACATCTATAAAGAGATTGCACAAAAATGGACACAAAACTTTCTAACACCATTCCTAAGGTGCATGCAAATAATCTAAAGGCTAAAGGGAAGGCCCCAATTCAATTAGACGTGCTTGATTCTAAGGGGTTCGTACCAGTCAAATCTCAATCAAAGACACCATTTGTTATCCAAACCAAAGGTTTTCTCAAAGGATCTTCTAGTAACAGATTTGATGCTCTCGATAGCTTTGAAGAGGGAGATTTTGGGGAGAACGGCATGGCCAACCAGGATATCCCTCCTCTTGATTTTGTGCCAAGTAAAACTTCAACACCCTCTTTGTCAATTCCCTCTCTTGAAGTGCAAATGCCTATTTTAGAGGAATCAATTCCTACTTCAAGTCAGATTGGAAATATGGATGGAATTTGGGATGTCTTGGAACCTCAGGCAATTGAGGTGGATCCTATTCCTCTAAATTTAGTTCACATAGAATCCATGGATGCAATGACCAAACTAAATAGCGTTCAAGAGGCAAAATTCAAAGATGATGGGAAGAGGAAAGACGACCTTCTACTAGGCCTTCAACAGAAAAATATTAAGAAAGGAAGTTTGGATAAGTGGTCCAATCTAGGAAGGAAAAAGGATCATGAAAAAGTCAAGCTAATAGGGGAATCATTGGTAGAATCAAGTGTCATCAAGACAATCAACTCTCACTTTTCTAATCCCCTAAAATGATTGTTATCTCTTGGAATGCAAGGGGTTTGAGTAGTATCCCTTGACAAAAGGCTACTCGGGACCTTATCCGTGAGTATAGACTGGATATGGTCTTCATTCAAGAAACAAAATTATTGGTTGATGAGATGGCAGAGATCTTGTCTAGGATTTGGAAAGGACGTCAATGTCTCAATATTGGGGCTTTAGGCAATGTTGGAGGCATGGCTTGCTTATGGGATCCTCAAAATATTACCCTTGGTTGGATTTTGGGAAGCAAGAACTCAATCTCGTTGGTGGCTTCTTGCTTCGACATTGGGGGAACTATTTTACACACAAATGTGTATGCTCCCTCAGATCTCCCTGGTAAAGATTTGCTTTGGGCCCATATCAGATCCATGTGGACTTTAGCTTCTTCTTTCACTTGGATTGTAGCAGGGGATTTTAATGCTAGTGTAAGTTTGGAGGAGAAAAATGGAGGTGTGGATCATTTGGGCCCATCTTCTCACTTATTGAGGGAAAACATCTCTTTCCTAGATCTTGTGGATGTGATGCCAAGAAATGGTAAATTTACATGGATTAATAGAAGTGGAGTCAGTTCTATTTCTCAAAGACTTGATAGATTTTTGGTTTCTAATCATTGGATTGGAGACAATTGGGTCTCTTTTTCGGAGATTGTGGGTTGGAAGGGATCGGATCACTGGCCCATCAAATTCTCTTCCTCTTTTTTTTTTCCCTCCCAAAACAACCTCCTTTCAAGTTTCAACTTATGTCACTTCGCAGCCTGGATTTGTTCAAGCTCATAGAGATTTGGTGGTTGGAAGGCAAACCTGCCTTTGGGACAGTTATGTATTGTTTATTCAAGAGGCTTCAATTCATTAAATACAAGCTCAGGAAGTGGAACAAATCTTCTCTAGGAAATGTTTTTCAAGCTAAATCTTCTTTTCAAAGGTTGTTGGAGGTTATCACTTTTCATATTAGAGAGGAAGGTTTGACTAAGGATCTTCTACAAAAGGAGTTTTCTTGCTCCAAGAATCTAGCGGAATGGGAACTCTAGGAAGAAATTTTTTGGAAACAAAAGTCTAGGATTGAACGGCTCCAGGAAGATGACAAAAATACTTCTTTCTTTCACAACTCTATGAAGGAGAGAAGAAGGAACAACTTTCTTTCCTCTCTTATGTCAGCAAATGGGGATCGATTGTCTTTATTTCAGGATATTTCCAAAGAATTTGTTAGGCACTTTTCTTCCCTATTTGAGAAGCAGGATACACAAGATGAGGAAGTTGAGTGACTAGTGCTTAATAGCATCCCTTCTCTAGTGATAGAAGACATGAACTGTGCTCTTATGAAGCCTATCTCTATGGCTGAGCTAGAAGAAGTTGTCTTTCAGATGAAGAAAGGTAAGGCTCCTAGACCTAATGGTTTCCCTATAGATTTCTTTTAAGTCTTTTGGGAAATTCTAAAGTGTGAACTATTGGAGGTAAGTTAGAGAATCTCAAGATAACAAACAAATGCTACGATCCATTAACTCTACCTTTATTGCCCTTATCCCCAAGCAAGAAGGAGCTTCTTCTTTGGATTTTTTCTACCCTATCTCTCTCTGTAATGTTACCTACAAGATAATTACTAAAATTATTGCGGAAGACTTAAGAAATGTCTGGTGGACATCATTTTGCCTAAGCAAGGGGGCTTTATAAAAGGTCGTCAAATTTTGGATGGTATTGTTGTGGTTGTTGAAGCTGTCCACTCTATGTCCTATTCTAAAGAGAAGGCTATGTTTATAAAAGCTTGATATTTCCAAGGCTTATGATAGGGTTAGTTAGTCATTCATGCACTAGATCCTATCTTCTTTTGGTTTTGGCTCTAATCGATTGGGTTATGAGTTGTGTTACTTTAGCCTCCTTCTCTGTTCTCATAAATGGCATTCCCTTCGCTCTTTTTTCTGCCTCCATAGGATTGCAACAAGGGGATTCTTTATCTCCTTAATTGTTCATCATAATGGTAGGGGGTCTAGGCAGGTTGTTGAGACTTCATAACAAAACCGGGTTTATCTAAGGCTGGCCTTGAACTCCTCATCTTCACTCACATACCCATTTGCAATTTGTGGATGATACGGCCTTATCGGGGAAAGTAAAAATTGAGGAAGCAGTTAATTTAAGGAGGGTCCTAGACATTTACTTGTCCGCTTCTAGTCAACAGATTAATGAAGGAAAGTCTAATATTTTCTTTTTCAATACCCCTGAGATTATCCAGCGCAGAAATGAAAATATTCTCCACTTTAGGATTGGGAGTTTGCCTATTGAATATTTGGAAATTCCTCTTTCGGCTGGCAACCTTGGTAGGGAGCATTGGAAGAAGATTCTTGATAAATTTCACATGAAGGTTAGCCATTGGACTTTCAGATGACTATCTTTTGCGGGGAGAGTGACCCTCCTCAAGTCTATTCTTCAAGCTTTGCCTTTATAGATTCCTGTTGTTAGCTGCTCCCAAAGTTTTCTTAAGGATTTTGATTTGCTATCTAGAAGGTTTTTGTGGGCAGGTAATCTTGACTCACAAAAATGGTGTCTTGTGAACTAGAACGAGATTTGCAAACCTAAGAGAGTTGGGTGCCTTGGACTTCGCCAATCTAAGCTTAATTGTCAAGCCTTGGCTACCAAACTTTTATGAAAATGGTGTAAACATCCCTCTAGACCTTGGGCTAGATTCTAAACTTCAAATACTTGGGGGGGTGATGAATGCCAATATTCCTCATATGGATCTCAAGGGTAAAGGCTCTATGATTTGGGACATTATCAAAATAGGAGCTTCGCTAATTAAGCAGGGTTTGTTTTGGATCATCAATAAAGGCAATAATGCTTTATTTTGGGATGACTCTTGGTATAACAATCCTCCCATATTGGCCTTTGAGGCAATTTTGTAGAGGTTAGTTGGTCCAAAGTGGCTGACTTTATGATTCATTCTTCTTTGCAAAATTCTTTCCTTCAAATTTGGAAGGACCTGAGAAGCTGGCCTGCAAAAGGATCTTTAGAGGATAGGGATTTCCTAGTTTCTATTATGGCCAATAGGACCTGTAGCTCTTTGGAGGAATCTGATGCTCTTGCTTGGGGGCACAATCCCAAAGGAGAGTACACTATTGCTCTTGGTTATCATTCTTTGGAAGTGCATAGGAATGGATATATGGAGTGGCCTAAGTGGAAAAGAATCTGGAACAAGTTTAGCTAGCCCAAATGTAATTTTTTTTATGTGGTTGTTGAGTCATAATAGGTCTTTGACCTAGGAGAATATTTGCAAACGAGGATTTCAAGGACCTTCCTTTTGCTTCTTATGTAGTTCAAATGAAGAAACTACAAACCACCTATTTTTCAATGTCCCTTCTCAAAGGAGTTATGGAGGCTCTAGTGGCAACTCTGGAATAGGCCTTTTGTTTTTGCTGCCTCCTTGCATGAGTTCTAGGATAGTTTGGGTCAGGCCCCTGCTTCAACTTCCTTTTTGCGGACAGCTTGGGACATAGGTCTGTCTTTTATTATATTGCAGATTTGGATAGAAAGAAACCGTCATATTTTTCAAGATACAAGGAGTTCAACTATTCAAATTTGGCTCAAAATTAAATTTTGGCTTAAAGAGCCCATAGAGGCCAAGTTCGTTGATGACGGACCCTTCACTTCTTCAAATCAGTGTATCAGCAATTCGTTGGAGATTTGCCTTCACTCTCCTTCATAATTGTAGTTAAAGGTCTAGTAAGGTGAACCAGATGGGGAAGTAGTCTCTGCCTCCTAGAGATATTCTTAAAGTTAACATTGATGGCTCTTCTCAAGGCAATCCAAGCATGGCAGGAATTGGTGGAATTGGTTGGGGCAATACAGGTTCAGTTCAATTCTTCTTCTCCAAGTATATGGGCTTCCATTTTAATAATCAGATGGAATCTTGGGCTATTCTTTTGGCTCTTGAAATGGCCCATGCTAAAGGGTTGAGGCGGGTGGTTTGCGAGACTGATTCTATGGTGTTGGTTTCCCTTCTAAATAGTAAGACCTTTCAAAACTCCCCCTGAAAAATAGCTACGATGGCTAAGAAAATTCTTAGTCTAACCAGGAAGTTTGAAGTTGTTTCCTTTGTCCATGTTCCTAGAGAGTGGAATAAGGCTGCTGATTGATTGGCCAAATGGGCGTCTGAGGGTGGATCCGGCTAGCGGGTTGAGGACTAGGATGAGTTGGGTCATGATAAATCTTGTGTGCTTTTACAGATTCTTCATGAGGATCAAGGAAAGTAGATCTAGATGGAAGGCTTTTGTAGCTTAATAGTGGTGCTCAGTTTTGTAATGATTCTATGTCCTCTGTTAGTTGGTTCTATAGGAGGCCCTAGTGGATTCTCGTCTGGATGATTATTGTGATGGCTATGGCCATCTGGAAATCTTGTTGGTGTGTTTGTATGTACAAGTGCCTTTAATTTAATATAATGCTTTTTTCCCCCAAAAAAATAAACTATTCTATTCAAAAGTAATGCTCAACATGGTTAACAATGATTTATATCAACTGTTGCACTAGCCAATAAGGGTTGGTAAATGCATAAAGAATTGTTAATATTTTCTAGATATGTATTGGTCACTTGTTTTAATGGATATGATTACTGCACCATCATTTTTATGGATATTCGTCACTTGTTTTAATCATATATTCGATCAGTTTGTGAAGCTTGCAGCAGGCATAGATCAATCCAGAAATCATTCAAATGTTTCGAATATTGGTCTTGAGTTCTAATTAATATTTATGGGAGTGAATATAATGTGTTGCTAAAATAATATTCATAAGAATGTATCTTTATGGATGCACAGAATTTTCAGTTCAGCCAGACATTATAATTTGATGATCATTTGCAAGTGCTACTGTATTTTGATAATCTTCTATACAAATTACAGCTTGGATGAATCCTTCATCATTTTTTCAAAAAAATATGCTTTCATTCCAAGTATTTACATTATTTACAAATTGCCACTCAATTGTTTGACGCATAGAAGCAAAAATCCTTAAAAAATTGCGATTTTTGCAATTTTTAAAAAATCCTCAGGGTTGCCGATTTTTTCAAGATTTTTTGCAGACCGTTGACTGCCAAAAAATCGTTGGAAATCGCAAAAAAATCACCATAAATCGCCCTAACAACTTCTGTGTTTAAAAGCCCTAAATTTGGCGCATTATCTGCTATAAATCAGGGTCGTGATAAGTTAAGGGTGACCGCTGTCGACTCTGCAGTCTGCCTACATACACGCGCAGACAAGTTCTTTTCTGCTTTGAACTTTAAGATTGCAGTCTTGTCAATATGCCCTAAAATAAACCACAGTAAAATAAAGCAAGGGATTCTTCATTAATCAATATAAGCAATTCCAGCCATTTTCACTAGTCGTGCTTGTGTAAGGTGACCTTATAAATGGTTATAGCATTTACCAACTCCATGCCAAGAAAACTTCAGAAGCTAACTTTGATGACCAAGTTAGTCAAAACTGTACATATGAAACTTGCACAAAGAATGAACAGTCTACACCAAATCAGTCCAAATTGTAAATAACTTTATTGTATCGTTTTAAGTTCATTGTCTGTTTAGATGTTAGGTGATAGGCTTGACTCTATTGCCCTCAGATAAAACATTGATCGAGTTTTTCCCATAGACTTTGAAGTCCTCATATGGCCCAAGTTTGTACCAAGGTCCCCAGAAAAAACCATTTGTGGTACCTATACAAAAATCAATGATCATACTACTGTCTCTCTTTATGTCATAGATTAATCATCATTTAAATGTCAAGTCAAATCAATTATAGTCTTCCCCCTGTTAGGTTGCAGGCTTATCATGTTTTGGTCTAGTTTTTTAGCTAACTCTTGCAAAATTTCCAAGGTTGTACTATTCCAAAATGAAAAACAATGAGGTTCCTCATTGATGATGACTGCAGCAATGAAATGAAAGTTTTGTAAATGTCTAATACTAAATCTATAACCTGCATAGCCTATAGGCACTTTACTTTACATAGAAAATATTAAAAATAATTTCACTTCATGTTCAAAACTTGTAAAATAGCTCTTGAAGGATTTCAATCCCGCACCCATTTTATGCCAAGAATGCAGATTATGTCTGTAATTCAAAGACATCATTTTGCAAGCTTGAAATTAGAGATAGTGCATTACCCCGAATTCAGACTCCATTCTCTGATTGCAAGCTTGCAAAGCTTTAAAGAGTATCTGCCTAAGATTTTAACCATTCTCTTGGACTGGTAATGCACTGTCTCTGATTTCAAGCTTGCACAGCTTTAAAGAGTATCTGCCTAAGATTTTAACCCTTAGCAAATCCTTTATTTTATCACACTTACTTTTTCATCCTCCACTTTATTTCATTCATGTCAATGCCTTCTCAAAGCTTTCGGTCACTTGTATCATTTATGACTCCATACACTAGCCTTTTCCACTTTTCTTGTCATTTCTGCAAAGATTTTACATTACAATTGATTCCATATCTCACATATACACTACTCTATTATATGAGGTGCTCCAACCTATCTTTAGTTCACAACCTAAGCAAGAAACAGATGCCAATAAGCTCAACAAACATAAACTTGATAAACAACATGCAAGATTTCTACAATTCCTGGGTTAAAATCTCTATTTTATTTACTCTCTATATCTCTATGCTATGGAAATGACCTTAAATTTCAAAAAAGTAGTAGCATTTGTCTCTTTTTCTACAACTTTTTACGTTTTTTTTCAAATCCGATTTTTCCCCGATTTTTTCAAAAAATCCTGAACTTTTGGTTTGCCTATTTTTTCCCCAAACGATTTTTGCTGCTATCACTTTGATGAAATGTCTCCTTTTTTAAGGATGGATAACTGTTTGATATAATATCTGGAGTTGGTTGTTGTAATGAAATAATTAATTTCCATATCATAGACAGTTTATCGCTAGTATTTGGTATTTTCTAAAGATCTTGGACAATTTGCCGCTAGATTCTAGTTTATCATTGTAATAGATTCTAGTCAAATTGTCTGTTAGATTTATTTTTTTAATTTTTAGTATATTATATGCTATGCTTGATGTGTATCGAAATTGGGTGATTTAGTTTGTCATTTTGACATTAAGGTAATTCCGCTTGTATTCACCCAATTTGACTTGATCAGAATTTGCATATTACTATCAATCATTTTGATTTGATCGATTCTATGCATTTGCTTATATTGTAGTTTAGTTGAGTAGTTGCCAATATCTTTCGCAATGCAAATCCATTGTCTCATTCTAGTCCCCGTATGCTTTCATCTTGCCCGCATTGGAAATTTAGTGAGACAAAAAGCTATGTTTCGAGCAATCAGAAAAAAAAATTTGTAGATTTCAGCTAATACCCTGTGAAGGTTATTACATGAATGGGATAGATTTTTAAGAGCAACTACAGGCTGCTTTGAATTGTTCTGCAAGTTGCTGATGGTAAAGGAGATCTTGGCTACACAATCAATGCAGCTTAGATCATGATTGGTGTACATTATTAATGTGATTATATAGAGCACCATTTCATTTTTTTTAAAACAGCATTAAAAGCAATGATATGGATTAAAATGTTTTGGCTCAGCTGGCTTTTGCGTGTTAAGAGTTAAGTTCATGGTTTGTTCTTTTGGTTTCTGAGTGTGGAAAGGATTTCTTTTCTCTTCAGTCTTGTAAGGCCTCCTTGTGGTGATCGGGTTATGAAGAGAGGTCTCCCTCTGTAAACATGTATTTCATTTCGAGTACAATAATTTTGAACATATTTAGAGCTAAAATGGGTAGGGAAGACAGTACATACCTACAGCCTGCCACCCTCGATAGAATACCCGCTCAATTTCGAGGCTGAGAAAGGCCGGGTTAGTGTACCATGAGCTGGGAGCTGTCACTGCTTTCTCCACGGGCACGCTTGGATCAAATTCTTTCACGCACTCGCCAACATCGTCGTTGTTTTCGATGCAAAATGAACTGCCTTTGCACTTTAAACTCCCAAAATTGATCCTGCCGAAAGTGGGCTTGAATGACCTCCATGACTGTGAAGATTTTTTTACTGATATGTGGGAGGGATTCGAACGCTGGACGATTTGAGTCATTGCGAAGGCCATTTTTTAGAGAGCGAGATTACCTTTCTCAACAGGAACAATGTGTCCATGTCGTCCATGCATATAAAATGTGCAGACCAAAACAAAATTGGAATTCCGAATAATTTTTTTGGATTCAACTTTCAACTTTTTAAAAGATTTACGGTTACCCGCATTATATGAACAATTTTTACAGGAACTTATTTTAAGTAATTAAAAAATATATAGTAATGGATTTACTTTTCCTCGAGATGCTTCATTGTGGAGAGCATTATCTCTATATAAATATTATTATTATTAATAAATAAATTATTTATAATTATTAGAGGAGCCGGCTAACGCCTAGACAAAACGCACCTATGTACATACAAAAATGCATAAAAACATGCATGCAAACATACATGCAACATCTGCCATCGTTGGAGGGACCCACCAAAATAAGAACCGGAAAAACGGACGCAGATGGGAGAAGCTAACAGCGAAAGTGATGCTAACTACAAGTGGAGGTAAACGGACGGAAGGAGGGCGGATCCAAAGTTTTAAAAAAGTGCAGGAGTTTTTAAAAATTAAAAGTGTGGGAGAGCACCATGATTCTTTTCTTCAGTAATGTTGTATCCCTGAATGACAACGTTGTATAGCTTGCTCAACTTCATTGTTTGCAAAAATATGTGTGATTCTACTTTCAAAACACTAGAGTTCGATTATATATGTATGTACAGGTTCTTTTTATGCATCTTGGACTGTCATTTTTCTGTCATGGTTTAATGAATTCTAAAGGTTTAATCCAGTTGATGGATCCAGGCTTCCAATAGATGAGCCCTGTTACACCCCGATTGTATAGCTACTACTACATAGGGAAATGCACTGTAATGATTGAATCTTTAAGATGAATAAAACATGTTGTTCTTGTTATTGAATGAATGTGTCCTATTTAAATGATTGTCTCATTTGTCTGATACTTCTATTGATGTAATTCTTGAATAAATGTTGCATGTAAGTTATGGAATAATGTTTATTCTAACTTTTGAGATGTTTTGTCTATACTGCTTTGTTTTGAGCATATGACTTTCGTTGTCGTGTCATGATGTGCAGGAAAGAGGATCATTCCTCCAGGCAGAGGAGAGATATCACTCAAGGAGGAGCTTGGTCGGGTAAACAGTAACGAGAACCATCTGAGCATACACACATGTTCCTTAGACTAAGTAAGCTTAGTCAGATAAGTTAGTCTTGATAAGTCATCCATAGGCTTAGGAGTTTGATTTACTTCTTTGTGCTTTGTGAGTAATGATTGTTTATTGTCAAACTTATTATACTGTGAACCCTTGTATGAATGATGTGATAGATATGTGTTAAAGGTTGAGTGGGTACGTATACACATGTATACATTGTGTACACGTATCTATATGTATAGACATATCGATACATACGTATACACAAGAGTATATATGGTTATACGCATGTATATACGTACACACCTCGCCTAATATTTGTGGTGAAAATAATATTTTAATATTATTGTCTAGGTTATTGTCTAGGAAATTTACATATATATGTATGTATAAATGTATATATATATATCAATGATGTGATTATATTTTGTGATATATACATAAATACATGTGTAAATATATATATATATATATATATATATATATATATATATATATATATTTTATAAGGTATAAAATATATGTATTAATATTAAGGTAATATATGCATATATATAAAAATATATATATACATTACGATGGTAATGTCGAAAATATATATATATTTATATATAAAAATATATTAATACTTAATAAAAACACATATATTATAAAATAAATAAATATACATTATTAAATATTTAAAAGTGAAAATATTTATAAACTCCAAAGTGGAAATATTTGTAGATATTTAAATGAATAAATGTTGGACTCAAAAGTATAAAGTTAAAAGATTTAAATCTTTTAACATGGGCAAGTTTATTAAAGTGAATTATTAAAAGAAGATAGTTGCTAGTCTTGAGCAAAACATGGAGACTTCATAGGGTAATCGAACCCTTAGTTTTGAAACGATTTAATGGGAGCCTCAATTCATTTTATTTTTTAAATGAAATGCATCTTTGATAATCCCGTGATAACATTTAGAATGGGAAATATTAAGTTTGATGACTTTATAAAAAGAAGAAATATTAAGACTTGATCGCACCTCCTTGTTTAATCACGCCATGGCAAATATTTCATTATGAACTTTAAGAAACATTTGAAATATTAAAAGGAAGAAATGTCGTGAGAGAAGCATGTCATGCGCGCCTGGAGAACTCAAACGTAGCTAGAGCTTGGCAATCTTGATCGAATCTTCAGAGATTTGCTTCAATCCATTTGCTAGTTATTTGCGCCAGAAGGGAGGGACGCCTGTAGGTGTCATGTTTCTGATTTTTACCATGTGCAAAATGAACCATTCTTCATTTGTTGTCACCAAAAGAAGGTTGAATGTTCTCTAGAGTTCGACACATCTCATGGTTGAATTATTCCAAACCCTACTGGCAACTTGGACGCCTTAGGAAGAGGAATTGGTTGGGGTTTTGAAACACTATAAAAAGGTTGTTTGCTTATTCTAAATCACACAGTTTGGAGTTCGAGTTTACTCACATTTTAGGAATTTCAAAGTATTTCTAAGTGAATTTCTTTTGTTGTGAGTGAGAGTATTCTACCTTATATGCTTGTGCAATTTGTTTTATGCGAATTTAAGAGCTTCTTTGTCCAATTTCCAAGCTGTTGTGTTGTTTTCTATTGTTGCATTTCATCATTTGCTAAGAGTGTGAGAATTAGAAACCTTTATCAGCTGCAGATAATTGATTGTGCTAAATCCCTATTAGAATAGTAAATTAACAACTTCTATTAGAGAAGTGTTAATTAAGAAGAGTGATTTGAAGGAGTCATCTACATTGAAAAAGAGTTATTTCGCAAAGCAGCCATCTTCAATTTGGGGAATTTTGGAAGTTGTTGACGGAACAGTGCTGGGAAAGGAGCTTATTATAACATGCATGATATCTAATTAGTAATTCTTGTTTGAATGTTGTTCTCTTTTATTCTTGAGTTTGATATTTGCAATTAGAATGAAATATGTAAATAGTTCATAGCAAATCAATAATGTTTTGATGAGCTTTCATTAAGAATAAATGAGTGAGGAATTTCATTGTATTTGAAGGGAAAATGAATGAGGGAAACCAATGCAATTATGGGTAAATGCTTAGGAAATTCAATGCATTTTTAATGGTAGAATAAAAGAAGGATTTAAGGATTAAATGGTTGTAAAAAGGGAAACAAATGTTCAAGAAGCTTAAGGGTAGCTTTACTTAATTTGCAATATTCAATGAAGTGTTTTTATGTGCATTTGATTGAGTTTGCAGTTTTGTATGATCTTCGTATATGGAGAATACGTAGAGTAATTAATATCTACTAGGAACGAAATGATGCCAGAACCAAGTATGACCTTTAGCTTATGTTAATAGGTTAACTCTAACAAGCTTCACTCCTAGGATAAAGATTTTTGAAATAAAGAGGTACGATATAAGATGCTTGTTGATTGGCTCATTTCTTAGTAGACTATTTGAGGTAGGCAGTCTGGGGTAAATTGAACCCATTGAAGGACACAGCCTACACGTAGAGTAAGATAGCCTTAAGTCAAATCGGCCCTAAGTAGTGTTTATGATAGATGACCTTCATTCGAAGTATTGAATGAGAATACTTTGGCCAAAGTAGTGAAAGGTACGACATCCACTTAGGTGTGAGAGAGTTGAGACTACACTGTCAGTTCATTGTGATTCGAGTACTAGTTCAAGATTGTGAAATAGCAAGGTTCTAGTTGTGTAGGACACAACACTATGCTCAGTTGGTAATCGTTAAAGGATACCCTACCAATATCTTCTTCGAAGGGAGGGCCATCTATCTAACGATAGGTGTGCGGGGGACCGCATTATAAGTCTGTGATTGGCAGAAAAGCGCTCGAGTGATGTTTCTCCTCCACAGCAAGCGGCCGATGTACCAAGATTTGAAAGGACGGACTCTTGGACCTTCTTACTTCTATTTGTGCAAAAGCTTATGAGCTATGTATGTAACTGTATTACTTTTGAACTCTGATTTATATTTGCAATGAAAATGAAATTCATGTGGAAATATATTGTAACTTGTATATATTTATCAATAAAGAAAGGAAAAAATTTATTGTATTGTCTTTGTTACTTGTTACCTTTACATGTTTAAAGTGGGATTTGGAAAATTTAAATTTACGCAAGGGATAGGTCGTTACAAGTCCGACAATCTTCCCCTGCGTGCATGTACCTCAAGTGTCCTGCTGCCTATGAGAAAATGCATGCCTTTAACTGACACTAGTGTAAAGACCCCCATGTAAGAAATGTTTGATCATATTACCATGAGAACAGTTCCTCAGAAAGATTATTTTGATCCTCATACCATCAGACATGATAGTTTGACGAGCAGAGATAATTTTGAATGTACAAATGGGAAAATTGGCTTTGTTGCAGAATGTACATTCACAAGCTTCTATTCTAGAAATAATATGTTTGGATTGTAGGGTGGCTTGAAGGCCTTAAATTAATAGAAATATATACAATTTGAGTTTGTACAACACGGTGGTAATTTTTCTGGTTGTGTCACAACCAAAGACCATCTTGATGACTTGTCATTGCCTGAATTGCAACAACGTATTGCACATGTGAACATCAAGAAAAATAGTTTAGCCTCTTTTTGCCCTATGAATTTCCTATTGTTGTCATTTTTTTCTACTTTATATAGCTTTATGTTGTATGGATTTTTAAATGGTTAATTTTTTCAGTCTGATATGAAGGAGTAGATTGCAGATGGAGAAGTGCTTCTACAACAAACAGTCTCTTTGGTTACATGGCTCAAGGAGGAGAAAACGGAGTGTATGGATATCACTCCTTTAGATTTTTATTAATGGGATATTGGAACACTTTGACAAGAGTAGTGCCCTCCCTGGAATTGAAGAAGATTCTAATAGGTTTCAAAGGAATGTTCTCAAAATTGACTAGGGTTCTCTTGGACAAAATTTTCAATGGTTGTCTATAAATTGTTGCAACCATTTTGTGCTTTTTCTTTTCCAAACAATGGGTTGTGAGTAATTTCATTGTGCTTGTGCAAATATCAAAGGTGGAGAGCTTGGAGAGGAGTTGTAGGTAGGGGATACATAAAACTAACCAAATTAACGTGAGGGATGACTACCTAATTGGGTCGTTACATGTAGAGGCTTTTACAATAGTATGTGGGTTAAGGTTTTATAACACCAAGTTTTTCCAATTTCCAATTATACATAGCAGTATGATTGCAATGAAAACCTTTTATTATTTAGAAAACATAAATGCAATGGAAGTCACCTTCCAAATTAACCACAACTGTTAGTTAGAGTGAAAATTATATCTCATTTTCTTCATATGATCGAAAAATAAATAGACAATATAATTGGAGGTTGGAAAACATAATGTCGGTTATCATTTAGTTCGTTGTGTTTGTTCAAAGCTCAAGGGCAAAGAGGTTAAAGAGGATTTGCAAGTGGGGTATACACAAAACTAACAAAATTGAGCTAAGGGGTAACTAACCATTAGGGTATTTACGTTTAGAGGGTTTTAGAACAGCAAGTGGATTTCAAGTTTCATAACACCTCATATTTTCCAACCTGTAATTTTATAAAATAGTAAGAATGTAATGAAAAACTTTTGTTAAAGTAGGAATGTAATTAAATTCACCTTCAAAATTTATAACAAGTCTTAATTAGAGTAAAAATTGTGTTTCAATTTCTTCATACGTTTGAAAAGTAAAGAAGCACAATCATATTACTCGCAACCCATTGTATTTTCCAACCTGCTATTAATTTGTGCATTTATTTTTTGATAGTATGATGAAATTGAAACACAATTTTTACTCTAACTAATAGTTGTGCTAAATATTTGAAGGTGTCTTTCATTATATTCATACTCTCTAAATAATAGAAGGTTTTTATTACACTAATTGAGAGTTGGAAAATACTGGGTGTTATGAAACCTACAACCCATATACTATTGTAAAACCCTCTAAATGTAACAACCCAATTGATGCATATGAATTTGAGCAAGAAAATAAAGTGAGGGATGATGTTATAACTAGAGTTGAACAAATGAAGTCAAAGATTCTTGAACTTAAGATGCTATAACTCCAGATGTATGAAGCTATATTGAAATCATTTGTTCCCTCTTAATTAGAATAATATGCATTGCATCAATAGTAATTTAAGGAAAGTATGTGTATATTTTCTAAAGAGTGTACTAATTAGTTTGATTTGTATATTGTCGAGTCTTGATTTCCTAAGTGATTTCATGGGAATTGTGGCTAATATTAGTCAATGATGTCCCTTGATTTTATATTTTAATGTTTTACTTTTTATTTTTTTAGGATGTTTGATAGTTGTGAAATATAATAAAGGGAGGAAATATGGCTTAAGGAGTTCCATGTTAAATATCAAGTATAAATTCAAGTATTGAGGGAGGTCATGAATAGAGGCATTTTCACTACCTCGTGGAGAATGGTTTACATAATGATCATAGTGCAAAGACTTAGTACTTTGATGTGGTCCCTTATATCAAGGTCCTTTGAATATAAAACCAAATTTGTCACCACTCCCTATCTCCCTCCTTTCCTCTTTATCTCCTTCCCTCTCTCCCTCACACACACACACAACCTCTCTCCACCTATCCCTCCCTCCCTAACTATCTCTATACATATCCCTCCCAACCTACCACTCCCTATATCCCTCCTTCTCTCCCTCCCTCTATCCCTCCCACCCTACCACTCCCTATCTCCCTCCTTCCCTCTTTCTCTCCCTCCCTCTATCCCTCCCACCCTACCACTTCATATCTCCCTCATTTCCCCTCTTTATCCCTCCCTCTCTCCCTCACACACACATAAAACCTCTCTCTTCCTACCCCTCCCTTGATCCCTCCCTAACTCTCTTTGTACCTATCCCTCTCACCCTACCACTCCCTATCTCCCTCCTCCCCTCTTTCTCTCCCTCCTTCTAACCCTCCCACCCTACCACTCCCTATCTCCCTCCTTCCCTCTATCCCTCCCACCCTACCACTCCCTAGATCCCTCCTTCCCTCCATAGATTTAGGGCATTGTTGTAGGCTCAACTTAGTGGATATTGGTAAAGGAATACTTATAGGATTATCATTGTGCATGTTGAACCACTATAGAATAGTCTCAAGATACTTCCTCTAGTTTAACCATAGCTTCTTATTATCCATATTTCTATGTATTTATATACCAAGGATGTATCTTATAGCTCCTAGATATTTCATCTTAAAACTATTCTCCAACTAAACCTTGATTTCTCTAATCAACACTCCATTAGTCTTGATTAACATATCATCAACATGGTGGATGCAATCCTCCTCTCCAAATATACAAAAATCACTTTGGTCTACTTGTTTTCATTTGTTTTTAAAGCAACTTCCTTTTTCATTTCATACATTCTAGTACCTACTGCCTCCATTTTTGTATTTCCATTTTCCCATTGCACTTAGTGCACATGCTCCTTCTGCAACTTCTCAAAAGCAAGAAAAATCTCTTAAGTCAATAGATTATTGATTATCATTCTTCTAAACCATTTCTCGCCATCGCCCTCCATTATACCAACCCAAAAATATTATCCTTATCCCTCCTCCATCCTATAAAACCATTTTGGGTGCCTATTTACCACAATTCACCATCACATCTCCCCTCCTACTAAGTCCATTTTGGGTCCTTCTATCTCTCCCACCCTACCACTTCTTATCTCTCACCTTCCCTCTTTCTCTCCCTCCCTCTATTCCTCCCACCCTACCACTTCCTATCTCCCTCCTTCCCCCTCCCTCTCCATCACACACACACACAACCACTCTCCACGTACCCCTCCTTCCCTCCCTCCCTAACTCTCTCTATACCTATCCCTCCCACCCTACCACTCCCTATCTCCCTCCTTCCCTCTATCCCTCCCACCCTACCACTCTCTATACATATCCCTATCTCTCTCCTTCCCTCTTTCTCTCCCTCCTTCTATCCCTAGAACCCTACTACTTCCTATCTCCCTCCTTCCCTCTCTCTCTTCCTCCCTCTATTATGATCTAGTGATAACTACTTTCAAATCTAGATCTTGGTAAAATAGTTTATGCCATTCAAATAGTTTATCAAATCATCCATCCCTATAGTATGCTAATTTATGTCCTTCATCATAGTGTAAGTATTCTCTTTATACAAATGTATGAATTTATTCTCATACTACCATGGCCAAGATTCCCAAAAATAAATGACATATATCCTTTAACATGATGCAATACTTCCTCATGATATGTACCTATCTTAAATTTTAACAAACATTGGTCACTTACTAGTACCTTATGTTATTTCTACAATCGTCCTCATTTTTATATTGATTTGGATAATTCTAAAGATACTTATATTTAGTCTTGTATATATTTCTAAGATACTTCTCCTTTGTACTAGTTCTTTATCAATACCATCATTATTTAACAAAAGTCTTTTCATGATCAATGACTCACCTCTCTCTAATTTATTTATTTTGATTTTTCATTTGCTTGACTCTTCATAAGCATTGTAATTCTTGTGCAACCTTTATGTCTTCTACCAATACTCCATTTTCTATGGAAACATTCAAATAATCTATGTCCTTCTATTCTACATCTAAAATACGATCATATGAAGGTTGTTTCACTACATCTACCATATCATCCTCCATCTATCTAATATTCATGTATTCTTTTATTTCATTATGAACTACTACTTCCTCTTTGTTCAATTTCTTCATTATAAGGTCTTTCAACACCATATTTATGTCTCTCTTTGGGTTAATCCATCATCATTGTTGCATTAATCCATTAGGTTAAACCTTAAACCCTAAACCATAAACCTAACATCTATCATCATTGCATTAATCCATTGCATGAAACTATAAATGATTAATGTTATCCATATTTACACTATAATTGATTAATTGAATAATTGAAGAAGGCTCACTTTTACCATGTAATTGATGCAATCATCGTAATTAATCATTCAAAAATTTCTTCAAATGTGTTTATAAGACATGTGGATGAGAGTTTGAAATATTCAAATTCCTTATAGAAGCTATGAATTATTAAATCCATAAATCCATTTTGGTGCCTATTTCCCACAATCCACCATCACATCTCCCCCTCCTACTAAGTCCATTTTGGGTCCTTCTATCCCTCCCACCCTACAACTTCTTATCTCCCTCCTTCCCTCTTTCTCTCCCTCCCTCTATCCCTCCCACCTACCACTTCCTATCTCCCTACTTCTCCCTCTATCCCTCACAAACACACACACAACCTCTCTCCACCTACCCCTCCTTCCCTCCTTCCCTAACTCTCTTTATACCTATCCCTCGCTCTCACCCTACCACTCCCTATCTCCCTCCTTCCCTCTATCCCTCCCACCCTACCACTCTCTATACCTATCCCTATCTCTCTCCTTCCCTCTTTCTCTCCCTCCTTCTATCCCTCCCACCCTACCACTTCCTATCTCCCTCCTCCCCCCTCTCTCTTCCTCCCTCTCTCCCTCCCACTCTCTCGCTCACAACCCACTATGTTTTCCAACCTGTAATTATAATTGCAATAATTGGAAGTGTTGAAACTATATCAAAACAATGAAGACTAGAATTAACCACTTAGAAAAGGAAGTAAAAGATAAGAAGAATATTTTATCATCAAAACAAAAGGAGGTTAATTTTTAAGGTTCCTTTTATTACATTCATACTCTCTAATAAAGAAAAGGTTTTTATTACTATAATTGCATGTTGGAAAACACTGGGTGTTATGAAAAATGCAACCCACATACTATTGTAAAACCCTCAACACGTAACAACTCAATTAGTTAGTCATCCCTCAGGTCACTTTCACTTTATTCATATGATTGGAACAAAAAAATGCTCACATTATTTGCAGTGTTGGAAAACACACTGTCTCCTATCAATTATTTCCTTATGAAAAGTTTTTTGTTTCATACGCAGAAAGAATGTAATGAATTCCACCCTAAAATTTTAGAACAACTTTTTGGTACAGTAAAAATGACATTTCACTTTCTTCATCTAATTGAAACAAAAAAATGCTCATATTATTTGTAGTGTTGGAAAACACACTATCCCTTGTCAATTATATCCTTATGAAAAGTTTTTTGTTTCGTACACACCAAGAATGTAATGAAGTCCACCTTCAAATTTTAGAACAACTGTTTAGTATAGTAAATATGCCATTTCACTTTTTCATATGATTGGAACAAAAAAATGCTCACATTATTTGTAGTGTTGGAAAACACACTGTCCATTGTCATTTATTTCCTTATGAAAAGCTTTTGTTTCATACACACCAAAAATGTAATGAAGTCCACCTTCAAATTTTAGAACTCTTCGATACAGTAAAAATAGAATTTCACTTTATTCATTTGATTGGAACAAAAAAATGTTCACTATTTGCAGTGTTGGAAAATACACTGTCCCTTGTCAGTTATAAAAAGTTTTTTGTTTCATACACACTAAGAATGTAATGAATTCCACCTTCAAATTTTAGAACAACCCTTTAGTACAGTAAAAATGACATTTCACTTTCTTCATACGATTAGAATAAAAAAATGCTCACATTATCTGCTATGTTGGAAAACACACTATCCTCTGTCAGTTATTTCCTTATGAAAAGTGTATGCTTTGTATGCACAAAGAATGTAATGAAGTCCACCTTCAAATTTTAGAACTCTTTGATATAGTAAAAATGACATTTCACAAGTTGGGTGGAGACAACCTCCCTCCCTCTCTCCCTCACACATACACAACCTCTCTCCACCTACCCTTCCCTCCCTCCCTCCCTAACTCTCTCTATACCTACCTCTCCTACCCTACCACTTCCTATCTCCCTCCTTCCCTCTTTCTCTCCCTCCCTCTATCCCTCCCACCCTACCACTTCCTTTCTCCCTCCTCCCCTCTCTCTCCCTCTCTCTCTCACACACAACCTTTCTCCACCTACCCCTCCTTCCCTCCCTACCTAACACTCTCTATACCTACCCTACCTCTCTCTATCTCCCTCCTTGCCTCTTTCTTTGACACAACTTGAAAATAAGTAGACCAAAGTGAATGAGATAGATAATGTATTGACTGAAGAGATCCTTCCTACTCTTGAGAAGTTGATGAAGGAGCATGTGCACTATGTGCAATGGGAAAATGGAAATGCAAAACTAGAGGTAGTAGGTACTATAATATATGAAATGAAAAATAAATCTACTCTAAAAACACTTAGAAATAAGTAGACCAAAGTGAATTAGATAGATAATGTATTTTCTAAATACATTCTTCCTTCTCTTGAGAAGTTGAGGAAGGTGTGTGTGCAGTATGTGCAATGGGAAAATGAAAATACAAAAGTGGATAAAGTCAAGAGGTTTTGTATTACATTAATTTTTGCAAGAAAATAAAATGAGAGATGATGCTATAAGTGGATTTGAACAAATGAAGTCAAAGATTCTTGAAGTTAAGAATTCCATGGAATAAATACAATTGGAAATACTTCTATCTATCTCTCATCTCTCACTATCCCTCCTAACCTTCCTCTCCCTCCCTTTTTCCCTCTTTACCCCATCTCTCTCTTTCCATATACCCCTCCCTTTATTGTTCACTCCCTCCTTCCCTCTCTCCCTTACCAAATTTGAGTGATATGGGTGATATGATTGTCCCTCTTTCCCCCATCTCTCTCTTACCTTCCACAACTTCTCAAGAGCAAGAAGAATATCTTCAGTCAATACATTATCTATCTTGCATAATATTGCACAACAATCCTATTGGCTCTCAAAATCACATGCCCTTTCCTCTAGCACCATTACTCAAAGTGAGATAAAGGTAGTAATATATATCAAATAGATTTACTCACACATCAACAAGGATAGGAATACTTTTTTCCATTGCATAGAATTAGGGTGAATCCACTTCTTATTTATACTCTAAAGAGCTTATGAGGGTAATCCCTGAGACCTTAATAGATGACAAAAAATAGAATAATAATTTCACTATCATACCTTAAAGGTAATCAAGAATAATAATAATTTCTAAAGAGGGTGTATGAGGCTATATATTGAAATCATTTTTTCCCTCTTAACTAGAATAATATGCATTTCATCAATAATAATTTAAGGAAAGTATGTGTATATTTTCTAAAGAGCATACCAATTAGTTTGATTTGTATATTGTCATCTTGATTTCCTATTAAACAAGTTTATGGAAATTATGGTCAATATTAGTGGTAATGGTGTCAATTATGTCCCTTGATTTTATTTCTGAATGTTTTAGGTTTAATTTTTTTAGGATGTTGGATAGATGTGAAATATGATAAAGGGGGGAAATATGGCTCAAGGAGTTCCATGTTGAATATCAAGTATAAATTCAAGTATTGAGGGATGTCAAGAATAAAGGAATTTTTACTAGCTTGTGGAGATGGTTTACATAAGGATCATATCACAAAGGCTTAATATTTTGATGTGGTCCTTTATATCAAGGTTCTTTTGAATATAAAACCAAATTTGTCACCAGCATAAAATATGTGAAGTTTGTGGTGAATTTTGTGTCACTCTATATTTATATTATTAGAATGTAAGAATTTATTGGACTTATTGGTACATACACTTTATCCTCTAAAAATATTCATGTGCCTTGTCAGGTTTTTGTTCATGAGCATCTAACTCCATTATGGATGGTCATGCATGGTAGGATGTGTCAATAAATGTCTTAGATGGGAACCCAAGACATGTTTAGAAATAACAATGCAATGTAGAACTATGAATAACTACAATGAAGTAATGTTGTAAGTAGGGGATGTTATCATCCTAAATGTGTCATTGCACAACATAGTATACATGAAAATGAATAGTAGGGGGTGTTAACAAGTAAGAGCAATGGAGACGAGGAAAAATTTGTGTTGCATATTTTCCTCACTCTCTCTACCTACCTCTCCCTCTATTCCTTGCAAATTATCTTTTTCTAATGTCTCCATGCACCCTTCTTCATAAGAAACACCTTCCATTGTTCTCTTTATTTTCTCAACTTCATGTCTTTTAGATTGCAGCTCTCTCTCAACAACATGAACCTCCTTTTATTTTGGTGATAAACTCTTCTTATATTTTACTTCCTTTTCTAAGTGGTTAATTTCACTCTTCTATTGTTTTGCTATAGTTTCAACACTTCCAACTATTTCTTTTTTTGCGCTTAGATCTGATTTTTCCTTTTCCTAAGCATTTATTTCCAATTGTATTTGTTCCATGGAATTCTTAAGTTCAAGAATCTTTGACTTCATTTGTTCAACTCCACTTATAGCATCATCTCTAACTTTCTTTGCTTGCACAAATTCATATGCAATACAAAACCTCTTCACTTTATCCACTTTTGCATTACCATTTTCCCCTTGCACATACTACACACACACCTTCTTCAACTTCTTAAGAGCGGAAAGAATCCTTTTAGTCAGTAAATTATCTATCTCATTCACTTTGGTTTGCTTATTTTCATGTGTTTTAGAGAAGATTCCTTTTTCATTTCATGTATTCTAATACTTGATTACTCTAGTTTTGCATTTCTATTCACCCATTGCACATAGTGCACATGCTCGTTCCTAAACTTTTCAAGAGCAAGAATAATCTCTTAAGTCAATACATTATATATTATCATTCTTCTAAAACATTTTTCACCATCACCCTTTATCATACCAACCCAAAAAAATTATCCTTATCCCTCCTCCATCCTATAAATCCATTTTGGGTGCCTATTTCCCACAATCAACCATCACATATCCCCCTCACACTAAGTCCATTTTGGGTCCTTTTATCCCTCGCACCCTACCACTTTTTATCTCAGACCTTCCCTCTATCCCTCCCACCCTACCACTTCTTATCTCCCTCCTCCCCCCTCTCTCTCCCTCACACACACACACACACACAACCTCTCTCCATCTACCCCTCCTTCCCTCTCTCGCACCCTACCACTCCCTATCTCCCTCCTTCCCTCCATCCCTCACACCATACCACTCTCTATACCTATCCCTATCTCTCTCCTTCCCTCTTTCTCTCCCTCCTATCCCTATCACCCTACCACTTCCTATATCCCTCCTTCCCTCTATCCCTCACACACACACAACCTCTCTCCACCTCAACCTCCTTCTCTCCATAACTCTCTCTATACCTTCCTCTCCCTCCATTTGTCCTTATTTCCCCTCTCTCTTTCCACCTACCCATCCCTTTATCACTCACTCCCTCCTTCCCTCTCTCTCCCTCACACACACAACCTCTCTCCACCTACCCCTCACATTATCCATCCCTTCGTCCCTCCTTCCTTCTCTCTTACTCTCTCTATACATACCTCTCCCACCCTCTCTCTATATGTACCTCTATCCCTCCCACCTTACCACTCACTATCTCTCTCCTTCCCCCTCTCTCTCCCTCACACACACACACAACCTCTCTCCACTATCTCTCTCTACCTACCCCTCCCTCTCTCCCTAACTCTCTCTATATTCCCTCTATAAACAAGCCACCCCCCTCGCCCTCTCCTTATCCCAATTACTCTATACTTCCCTCTATCGCTCCTATCTCACCACCCCTCCTAACCTTCCTCTTCCTCCCTTTGTCCCTCTTTCCCTCCTCTCTCTCTTTCCACCTACCCATCTCTTTGTCACTCCCTTTATCCCTTTGTGAAGAGGTTTTGTATTGCATATGAATTTGTGCAAGCAAAGAAAGTTAGAGATGATGCTATAAGTGGAGTTGAATAAATGAAGTCAAATATTCTTGAACTTAAGAATTCCATGGAACAAATACAATTGGAAATATATGATAAGGAAAAGGAAAAATCAACCCTTATCTAAAATGGTAGACAACTCTTGTAAAAATTGACACTTTATTATTCCTCTCTCTCTCTCCCACACACAAACACAACCTCTCTCCTTCTCTTGAGAAGTTGAAATGGAAAAGGAATCTAAAGAAGTAGACCAAAGTGAATGAGATAGATAGTGTATTGAAGTAGACCTACCTCTCTCTAGTTTGTTCACCTCACATCTCTATAACTACCTCTCCCTATCTCCCTCCTTCCCTCTCTCTCTCCCTCCTTCCCACACAACCTCTCTCCATACCATGTAAAAATGGCATTTCATTTCATCTAATTGGAACAAAAAGATGCTCAAATTATTGCAGTGTTGGAAAACACACTATCCCTTGTCAGATATTTCCTTATGAAAAGTTTTTGATTTGTACACACCAAAAATGTAATGAAGTCTACCTTAAAATTTTAGAATAACTATTTGGTACAGTAAAAATGGAATTTCACTTTCTTCATTTGATTGGAACACAAAAATTCTCACATTATTTACAGTGTTGGAAAACACACTATCCCTTATCAATTATTTCCTTATGAAAAATGTTCACATTATTTCCAGTGTTGGAAAATACACTATCCCCTATCAATTATTTCCTATGAAAGATGCTCACATTATTGTAGTCTTGGAAAACACACTGCCCCTTGTCAGATATTTCTTTATGAATTTTTTTTGATTCGTACACACCAACAATGTAATGAAGTCCACCTTCAAATTTTAGAACAACATTGGAAATAGTTCTAACAGGGGACAATGTGTTTTCTAACAAGGGACGGTGTGTTTTCCAACAAGGGACAGTGTGTTTTCCAACAGGGAACAAAAAAATGCTCACATTATTTGCAATGTTGGAAAACACACTATCCCTTGTCAATTATTTCCTTATGTATTTGCAATGTTGGAAAACACACTATCCCCTGTGTAGGAAAAATGCTCACATTGTTTGCAGTGTTGGAAAACACACTGTCCCCTATGTAGGAAAAGTGGACAAGGGACATCATTAGAATATAAGATGTCTAGAAATAACTAACAGGGGATAGTGTGTTTTCCAACATTGGAAATAACTAACAAGGGACAGTGTGTTTTCCAACATTGGAAATAACTAACAAGGGACAATGTGTTTTCCAACATTGGAAATAACTAACAGGGGACAGTGTGTTTTCCAATAGGGGACAATGTGTTTTCCAACAGGGAACAAAAAAATGCTCACATTATTTGCAGTGTTGGAAAACACATTGTCCCTTGTCAATTATTTCCTTATGAATTTGTAGTGTTGGAAAACACATTGTCCCCTATGTAGGAAAAATGCTCACATTGTTTGTAGTGTTGGAAAGCACATTGTCCCCTGTGCGAGAAAAGTGGATAGGGGACATCATTAGAATGTAAGATGTCTAGAAACAACTAACAAGAGATAGTGTGTTTTCCAACATTGGAAATAACTAACAGGGGATAGTGTGTTTTCTAATAGGGGACAGTGTGTTTTCCAACAGGGAACAAAAAATGCTCACATTATTTGCAGTATTCGAAAACACACTGTCCCTTGTCAATTATTTCCTTATGAATTTGTAGTGTTGGAAAACACATTGTCCCCTATGTAGGAAAAAAGCTCACATTTTTTGTAGTGTTGGAAAGCACACTATCCCCTGTGTAGGAAAAGTGGATAGGGGACATCATTAGAATGTAAGATGTCTAGAAACAACTAACAAGAGACAGTGTGTTTTCCAACATTGGAAATAACTAACAAGGGACAATGTGTTTTCCAATAGGGGACAGTGTTGGAAGGGGACAATGTGTTTTCCAACACTGCAAATAATGTTGGAAAACACATTGTCCCCTTTTAGTTATTTCCAATTACTTATTTCCCTGTCAGAAAAAACACTGTCATTTTTTTGTTCCCTGTTGGAAAACACACTGTCCCATGTTGGAAAACACACTATCCCTAACAAGGGACAATGTTTTTTCCAACATTAGAAATAACTAATAGGTGACAATGTGTTTTCCAACAGGGAACAAAAAAATGATAGTGTGTTTTCCAATAGGGAACAAAAAAATGACAATGTGTTTTCCAATAGGGAAATAACTAACAGGGGGCAATGTGTTTTCCAATATTATTTGCAATGTTGGAAAACACACTGTCCCTTATCAATTATTTCCACAAGGGACAATGTGTTTTCCAACATTGCAAATAATGTTGGAAAACACACTGTCCCCTGTTAGTTATTTCCAATTAGTTTCCCTGTTGGGAAAAACACTATCATTTTTTTGTTCCCTATTGGAAGACACACTATCCCCTGTTAGAAAACAAACTGTCCCTTGTCAATTATGTAATGAATTCCACCTTCAAATTTTTAAACAACTCTTTGGTTATAGTGAAAATGACATTTCACTTTTCTTGATATGATTGGAACAAAAAATGCTCACATTGTTTACAGTGTTGGAAAACACACTGTCCCTTGTGTAGGAAAAGTGGACAAGGGACATCATTAGAATGTAAGATGTCTAGAAATAACTAACATTACAATAAAACCCTACCCAAATTGACTAAAAACTTAAGATTGGAAATTAAATTGATAAGTTAAGTGAGAAGCATTATAAACATTAGATTCATGCCATTTTCACAATTTCATAGATGATCTAAAATGCAGAATATAGAGCTAGTTAAACATTAAATACTTCATGCTTGGACCGTTTTGGACCCCCGCCTAATTTCTACTCATGAACTGCAAACAATGGCATCTATCGGTCTATAGTTGCGATGGCTCCTCCCAATTCCAATCATAGGTATATGGTCGTAGCACAAAGAGAGACAACATAGGGGCCTTTAGAACCTTTGCAGTGGAACGCAATAGGCGCAAAAAAAAGTTAATTTCTTGAGATGAGATTCTGAAAAATGATTTGTTCATAAAATTGTTATAACAAACATAAAATCACCACCTACAAATCCAGATTATGTAATCCATTTTGTACTTACAGTTTCGTTGATGACGATGGAGGGGTTGGCATTCTAGTTTGAAAAACATGCATAAAAATATCACCATGATAAATTTCTTGTGTCTTTTCTTCACTCATATTTGGGTCAATTTTGGTTTACCAACATCCATTATTTATGACTATGAACCATGATTTTTTTACTTTTTGTAAACATTGTGGACCATGTTAAATACATAAAGAAACTAGTCTATAGGCTTTCATTTGTAGATAAGAAACCAAATGGAGAGGGTTAAATACATTCTTGTACATCAATTTCATGTATACTATGTTGTGCAACCACACACTAAGGATGATACCATCCTCTACATACAACATTATTTCATTGTAGGTATTCATAGTTCTACATTGTGTAGTTCTTTATAGACATGTCTTGGGTTCCAACATAAGACATTTATTGACTCATCCTACCATGGATGACCATCCACAATGGAGTTAGACACTCATGAAAAAAAATTTGACAAGGCACATGAAATTTTTTAGAGCATAAAGTGTATGTACCAATAGGTTCAATAGATTCTTACATTATAATAATAGAAATATAGAGAGTGACACAAAATTCACCACAAACCTCACATGTTTTATGTTGGTGAAAATTTTGGTTTTATTTTCAAAAGAAATTTGATATAAGGGACCATATCAAAATATTAAGCCTTTGTGCTATGATCCTTACACAAACCATTCTCCACAAGCTAGTAAAAATTCCTTTATACTTGACCTCCCTCAATACTTGAAATTATACTTCATATTCAACATGGAACGCCTTGCTTCTTCTATTCCTACCTCTATCTTTGACTTCATTTGTACAACTCCATTTATAGCATCATCTATCATATCTCATTGATGCAACCAATGCTTTCATAAAATTCTCACCTCCCCTAAAACATAAAGGCTAGGTACAAGGTTCTAGTGCATGTTATTTAAAAAATCCTTCATGATAATAGATATGAGAGTGACATAGGAATGAAAAGTAATTAAATTTACTGCATAGTGCAAAAGAAGGTACATAAGGAGATTGTGGTGAAGATGAATGCAATACAAAAAAAACTCAAATAAAGTAAGTTATTGGATTGATAGAACTAACTACTACATGAAACTGATGAAACTATAAATGATTAATGATGTCCATATTTACACTATAATTGATTAATTAAAATTTTGAAGAAGGCTCAATTGATTAATGTTAGACATATTTTGGTTCCTAAAACCCACAATCCACCATCACATCTCCCCCTCCTACTAAGTCCATTTTGGGTTCTTCTATCCCTCCCACCCTACAACTTCCTATCTCCCTCCTTCCCTCTTTCTCTCCCTCCCTCTATCCCTCCCACCTACCACTTCCTATCTCCCTCCTTCCCCCTCTCTCTCCCTCACAAACACATACAAAAGTGGATAAAAGTGCAATATGTGCAATGGGAAGATGGCAATACAAAACTGGATAAATTCAAGATGTTTTGTACTACATATGAAATTGTGCAAGAAAAGAAAGTGAGATGATTCTATAAGTGGAGTTGAACAAATGAACTCAAAGATTATTGAACAAAAATGATATTCAAATTAATTTAATTACTAGCCATATTAATAAACTCAAATTAATTTAATTACTAGCCATATTAATAAACCATCTAGGATAGACAAAAATGATATTCAAAACTAAATAAAAATTTCACCCAATACTGTTGAAATCCCTTGATGTGTCCATGATTTGTATGATTTTAAATGTATAAGCACTCAAATAAGAAACACATCAAGCTCTACCTACTTCCCTTCCTCTCTCTATCTCCACTCACCCTCTCCCTCTCTACCTACCTTCCCCTCAATACATCCCACCCCACTTCTCTTTCTATGTATCTCTCCTCCCCAACTGTCACGTCTCATACATTGACTTATTTTGACCATTGACATATTTTGATCATGAATTATTTTGACCATTGACTTATTTTGATCTTGACTTATTTTGACCATTGACTTAATTTGACCATGACTTATTTAGATAATGTTTGATCATGACCTTATGAGATTTAATATACGAAGTATGATATGTGTTAAGAGCAATGCTTTAATATAATTGTTTTCTTTCAAGAATTATGAATGCATTCATATAAATGTTGAGTTAATTATTGTTCCTACAATGGTTACTGATACTCTTTTGTTTTGCACGCCTGAGTGCATCTGAGTGGCAGGTGATCGAAGGCCAAGGAGATCGAAGGCCAAGAGTGTGATTGAGGAAAAGGAGGTTAGCTTCTCGACAGGGTAGAAGAGGAGAAAACTCTCGGTTATGCACACACCACTTACATCATGTAGCTGCATTAGATCATGTTCGTTTTTACAATATGATTGCGTGAAATGATTAGCATAGCGAATTTGAAATATGGTTAAATTAGATCATGAAATTATATGGCTTATTCTATTTCCTTATTTCTCATTATAAATTTGAGCAAAAAGGGTTAAATCTATATTTTGATTAAAATAAATGTATTTAAAAATTAAAACAAATTAAATAAAAGAATAAACATAAAATAAATCTGTTTTGCATAAATGAATTTTTTAATAATTGCATAAAAGGGATATAAATAAATCTGTTTTGGGATATATGGTCAATTTTCTTCCAAAAGAATTAAGAATGAACAGCCCGAGAGAGCATTGGGCTCTGGAAAATTCTGTCCCAAAACCAACAAATTGTTGGGCATGTGGCAATCCTTGCAAAAACTGTTGTCAACTGGAAATGCATGCATGATCCTCGAAAAAGAGGAGGAGGCTTTAAGAAAGAGAAAAAGACTTAGATGGTAGACATCGCAGAGCTCTGGAACAGAGGAAATTAAAAGAGGTACTGTGGAACATCAGCAAATAGATCCAAATCTTGCCAGGTTCTCTTCATTATGCCTTCTTTTTATCTTTATTTTAAGAACTGCAATAAGGAATTGAATTATCCCCTATTTTAGAGTACAAACAACTGTGAATTCCTTTCCAATTTTGTTTTGAAATCTGGGTAACAGCATACTATTCTGTGTTGCAATTATAAGATACACATTCCATCTTCAGAAATAGGGTTTTCGTTCTGTGGCAAGTCTGCATTCTTTTCTCAAGTGCAATTACATGTCTCCATATATGTTTGTTTAAAAATTCTATCATCTAAATGAAAACCAAAATGTTTTTGAGGTAAACCCGAATGCAGATTATATTGGGCGAATGTCTTTGTCTTCTTTTTTTTCTGAGTTTGAATTGCTTTGGGGATTAGTCCCCTGCCCTCCCCATGGGAAGGACGTGGACTGTGGAGGCTCGCACCCTCCACAGGCCGCGACCTGTGGAGGGCACGAGCCCACACAGCCCGCCCCCTCCCCATGGGAGGGGCAAGGGCTTTTCCTGAGCCCTTTTGGTTGCTCAATGCCATAAGGAAACCATGTAAAATACCCTGTTAATTATGCACGGCCAGTAAATTCACAAATTTGAAAACCAAAATTTCTTACTTCGAATTTTATACAACTGAACATGAATTTCTACACACACACACACACACACATATATATATATATATGTATGCATATACAAAATGACTGCACATACATACATACATACATACATATATATATATATATATATATATATATATATATATATGTATGTATACCTATTATATATATATATATATGTATGTATGTATGCCTATATATATATATATATAGATACCCATGCATTGTATGCCAAATACAAATTGAAACATGAAACTCTTTCCCAGAAAAGTAGTATGAATTCTGTTCTTTGAATTGCTAAAACCTGAAAACAATAACAGAAGTGTTTGAGACACCATATAGACTGGAAAGTACCTTGAATATGTTAAAAAGAATACAACATGAAATGTGAATGAAAGATTGCCTTCCAAACCTCAGAATTTTTGAATAAAAATTGCATTGTATCAGTATATTATTTTACTCTGTATCCTGTAATGAAATAGGGAATTAAAACTGTCAGTCAGCTTGAGCTTGTAAGAATAGAAATGCATATGGAAAACTGAAAACACTGTTCTTACTATCAAGTAGTGCACTGAAAATTATCAAGATATATATATACATATATATATGTTCTTTATCCAAATTAAAAAGGGGACACTTACCAAAGGATAAATGGCATCTTACAACTGAAATATAAGGAATGTACTAAAAATTCACTTCTTTTAATTATGAAAGCCTGTTTGAAAATGTATTAAGTTTCTGTTAAGTATTATTTAACTGCACTATGGTAACTTCCGGGACAGGGTGCCGAAGGTGGGCGAACAGAGACGGTAGTATTACCTCTTCTAATTCTACCATTTATTATTATTTTGCTTGGCCAAGCACTGTACCATTGAAATAGATGGATTGTTTATTTTAAAAAGCCTAGAAATTTATTTGAGTCTCTGCCACCTCCTGTTGCAAGAAATGTGTTTATTTCATGTTAGAAATGCATATAGGCAACAGGCACGCACCGAGAGTGCCCTCCTGTTTTACCGTATCGGGTTGCTAGGCTCCTTTATGCAGGGCCGGGGATTCCTTCGAGTTAGGAAGGGACCCGGGGAAGTCATGGACTTTGTGGTTGGGTGGAAAAGGCGCCTGAATCACATTCTTGGCCCCAGCTCGCAAGAAGACCAAGGTGTCACGGCGGTTGGTGGATCCAAGATTATTTGCTATTGATGTACTTATGTATCTTTCAGACTTGGCTTGTGAAGCCGTATTTATGTATATACATTTTGAAATTCTTGTTGAAACTTGAAATGGAAGTATATTTGAAAGTATTTAATGTATCATTGATTTTAAGAAGTTAAAGTTTTATATCTTAGCGTAGAAAAGAAGTTCTATTAGAAGGATTGATTCCTCCAAGTGAAGAGGAATATATGTATATGAGAAAATCATTGAAATACTTATGCTTTGTTTCATTTTCAATGATGATATTATTTTATGAAATGCAACTCAAATTCTCTTTATTTCATTTGGAAGAATTATGAGAAATGTTGACTTTTCGGAAACTTATTTATAATGGTTTGAATAAATTTAGAACACTTTTAATTTTCCTTAATGATGTGTTAAAAGGGTTTGAAAATTACTCTTAATTTTCCGAGTGCTACATCTTGGTATCAGAGCAGCATGGTTCAACTCTAGGACCTATGCCTAACTACGTATGACGTTGTGTCTTAATCAGGGTAACCTAAAATGGAAAATAGAGTGTACCAACGAATTGGGAGATCTCGTGAAGGTCCCAATGATAAATTAGATCAGATTTTAGCCTTGCTGCAGAGCCAGGGGGCTAGAATTGAGGAATTAGAACAAGGAAGGAAAGATGGCCATCAAGGATTAAACGCAAGGGAAACTGAAGGGGAAGCTAATATTGAACCACCTGGAAAGGAGGAAAAACTAAATAGGGTGGCTGAGGAGCTGGGAAAAGACCTAAAGAAGGTCGCTCCTCCGAAGTTTGATGGGAGAACCTTTGGAGATGGGGCAGAAGCTTGGGTTATAGAAATGGAAAGGTATTTCGCCCTACGAAATCTATCAGATGAAACAAAAGCTGAATGGGGTTCATATCAGCTCACCGGTGAGGCTGCTACTTGGTGGGAAAATGAGAGGGCGGATAAGCAGTTTATGCATGGAAAGGTAACGTGGGATAAGTTCCTACAACTATTTAGGAAGAGGTGGTTACCCCAATCTCATTTTGATAAGAAGATGACAGAATTCCAGATGCTTGTACAGGGTGGCATGACAGTGACTCAATATTGGGAGAAATTCTCTCACTTGCTTAAGTATGCACCCCAATACTAGCATGATGAGAGATTTCGAGTCCAAAAATTTATTTTGGGGCTTAGACCTCAAATTGGAAATGAAATAGATCTGCACAATCCAGCCACCATGGATGAAGTTTTTGATTTAGCAATCAAACAGGAACACAAGTTGCAACAAGTTGCTAACTATAGGAAAAGCGGAAGCCGATATAACAGAAATTCAAAATGTAAATTAGTAGAGTAAGCAGGCGATCAAGGGAATGGCAGGACGATCGGTGAAAGAGATGATCCTCTAAGACCGCGTGGAAGGCGAATATGCTGTGAAAGATAACAATAGGAGATTTTCGTGACAGGCACCTGATAGGATGTTATACTTGTGTGGTGGTGTGAAACATGCTGATTATTTGACTAACAAAGCAAAATAAGTGACTATCAGTTCATGCGATGGATTTGACAATGTGAGGCGGATTCAATAACTCCCATCGATTGTGGTCGTTGGATATTTTGTTTGTTCTAATTAATCTGGTCTCTAGTGTTCCAGAACCTCATGTTGATAATCTCAGTTAGACCCAGTTTATAGCATTCTTTTGGAAAGTTCGGTGTAAACCCGAGGTAGAAGAGGTGAGCAATCATCATGTTTAAACTTGAACTCCTAACCTTAGAGCGGTGAACATATATTTGCACCATTAGGGTGTATGGTAGCATGATATTAAGGATAAATTCAATCTCCCAGACATAATCTGGATTATGAAAAGTGGTAAGTGTTCGATGACCAAGGAAACCAAGTAGACTTGTCATTAAAACTACGACTAGAGGCTTAGGCAAATGCTCACCACCATACGATTTAGAAAGGCAAGTCGGAAGGGATGCTCTATCTTTGCAATAAAAGTCGAGGACCTTGATGAGAAAGAATCAATTAATGATCATCCCATTCTGAAGGAATTTGAGGATGTTTTCCCTACAGAATTGACTGAGCTCCCGCCTAAGCGTGTGTTTGATTTTTCTATTGATCTGATTCCAGGAGCAGAACCTCAGTCTAAGGCCCCTTACAGGATGAATACAACATAATTATTTGAGCTCAAGGCCCAACTAGAGGAATTACTGAAGCAAGGTCTTATTAGGCCAAGCGTGTCACCTTGGGGAGCACCCGTCATCTTCGTGAAAAAGAAGGATGGTACCTTGAGGTTGTGCATTGATTATAGAATGCTTAACAAGGTCACTATCAAGAATAAATATATGCTTCCCCGCATCGATGATTTGTTTGATCAGCTGAAAGATGCCAAGGTATTCTCAAAAATTGATTTAAGATCAGGATACCACCAGTTGAGACTGAAGGAAGAAGACATTCACAAAACTGCCTTCAGAACTAGGTATGGGCACTATGAGTTTACTGTGCTACCATTTGGGCTAAGTAATGCTCCTGCAGCTTTCATGAACCTGATGAATAGTGTCTTCCGAGATTGTTTGGATAATTTTGTCCTAATTTTTCTTGACGATATTTTAATCTATTCTAAGTCAGAGGAAGAACATGAGAAGCATTTTAGGATTGTGTTGCAGCGTCTAAGGGAACATAAGCTGTATGGAAAAATGTCTAAGTGTACCTTCTTCCAATCCGAAATGCATTATTTAGGTCATGTGATCTCAGCAGAAGGGGTAAGAGTGGATCCGGAGAAGATTAAGGCAATTATGGATTGGCCGGCCCCGCAAAATGTCTCTGAAGTTCGAAGTTTCATGGGACTTGCAGGATACTATAGGAAATTTGTCCAAGGGTTCTCGACAATCGCAGCTCCCATCACTGCACTACAGAAGAAGGAAAAGAAGTTTGAATGGAGCGATAAATGCGAGAAAGCCTTTCAGCTGCTGAAGGAGAAACTCACTACCGCACCCATCCTAGTTGTGCCAGATCCGAATGGCCATTTCACAGTTATTACTGATGCATCAGGAGAAGGGGTAGGTGCAGTTCTTATGCAAGAAGGACAAGTGGTAGCTTATGAGTCAAGGAAGTTAAAACAGCATGAATTAAACTATGCGCCACATGACTTAGAATTGGCAGCCATAGTCCATGCTTTACAAATGTGGAGGCATTATCTCTTGGGAAAGCCCTTTGAACTTAAGACAGACCATGCAGGATTGAGATACATCTTCACTCAACCTAATCTCAATGCCCGACAAAGGCGATGGCTGGAATTCCTGAGTGAGTATGATTTTGGGATTGAATATATTAAAGGTAAAGAAAATAGAGTGGCTGACGCCCTGAGTAGAAGGAGACACCTTGCAGCCATGGTTACCATAAAATCAGATTTCAGGCAACAAGTAGTGCAATCCTTCTTTAAGGATGAACACTATGAAAGGGTGAAACAAGCCCTTGGGGTAAATCCCTCCGACCGTCGCTATGAGGGCTATATGTTAGAATCAGATGGACTGTTGAGGTACCAGGGACGAATGTACATTCCTAGTTCTGTAAACTTGAGAGAGTTGGTGCTAGAAGAATTCCACAACGCACCATACTCAGGACATCCTGGTATTACAAAAATGATGGAAGGACTTAGGCCATTGTACTTCTGGCCAGGACTTAAAAGGGATATTACGTCCCATGTAGCCCGATGCTTAGAGTGTCAGCAAGTCAAAGCTGAGCATGTACATCCGGCAAGACTCTTATATCCTCACAGGGTACCAGAGTATAAATGGCAGGTCATCACTATGGATTTTATACAGGGGCTACCAATGTCTAAAAACTGACATGATACCATCCTGGTTGTAGTAGATAAATTGACAAAGGTTGCCCATTTCATTCTGGGAAATCTCAAGGATGGATCAATGGTTTTAGCTAGAAAATTTGTCCAGGAAATCTTCCGGTTGCATGGAGTTCCAGAGATGATCATCTCAGATCGAGACACTCGAATGACTTCTAGGTTCTGGATTACATTAAACTCTTCCCTAGGAACCAAATTAAATTTTAGTTCTGCATATCACCCTCAGACTGATGGTCAGACAGAAAGGGTGAACCAGGTAGTAGAAGATCTCCTCCGCATGTACTGTATGGAGCAGCAATATAAGTGGGAGGAGTATTTGCCTTTGGTGGAGTTTGCTTACAACAACTCCTACCATGCTTCTTTGGGCATGGAACCTTTTGAAGCCCTTTATGGATGTAAATGTCGGTCACCCATTAGTTGGGACAGAGTAGAAGACAGGGTGGTGATTGGCCCTGAGATGCTCAGAGAAATGGAAGACCAAATGAAAATCATTAAGGAAAAGTTGAAGTAGGCTGCGGATAGACAGAAAAGCCTAGCAGATAAGAACCGAAGTTTTAGACAATTCTCGGCAGGAGATAAGGTCTTTTTAAGGGTTCGACCGCATAAGAGTTCAATCTCTTTCGGCAAGAACTCTAAGTTGGCTCCTAGATTTGTTGGCCCTTTTGATGTTTTGGAGGTGGTGAATCCAGTTGCTTACAGGCTTGCTCTGCCACCAGCCCTATCCCGGATACATAATGTGTTTCATGTTTCAGTACTTAAGCCTTACCATCCAGATATCGCTCATATCCTTGATTGGCGTGCATTGCAGGTCCAGGACCCAGGGGTGATACAGGTGGAACCCGTCAGGATTCTGGAAGAGCGCAACGTTAAGTTGCGTAATAGAGACATTATGCAATACAGGGTCCAGTGGGACCAGTATTCGGTGGATAATGCCACCTGGGAGAATGCAGAGGATATAGACAGACTTTTTCCTCATTTGAGACCTTAGCATATATATATTTTCTTTTATAGAGACTTACGAAGTACTGATATCTCCATTTTGCTATGTAATTTGCTTTTAGACATCGAGACAATGTCTCTTCTCAAGGGGGGAAGGATGTCACGTCTCATACATTGACTTATTTTGACCATTGACATATTTTGATCATGACTTATTTTGACCATTGACTTATTTTGATCTTGACTTATTTTGACCATTGACTTAATTTGACCATGACTTATTTAGATAATGTTTGATCATGACCTTATGAGATTTAATATACGAAGTATGATATGTGTTAAGAGCAATGCTTTAATATAATTGTTTTCTTTCAAGAATTATGAATGCATTCATATAAATGTTGAGTTAATTATTGTTCCTACAATGGTTACTGATACTCTTTTGTTTTGCACGCCTGAGTGCATCTGAGTGGCAGGTGATCGAAGGCCAAGGAGATCGAAGGCCAAGAGTGTGATTGAGGAAAAGGAGGTTAGCTTCTCGACAGGGTAGAAGAGGAGAAAACTCTCGGTTATGCACACACCACTTACATCATGTAGCTGCATTAGATCATGTTCGTTTTTACAATATGATTGCGTGAAATGATTAGCATAGAGAATTTGAAATATGGTTAAATTAGATCATGAAAATATATGGCTTATTCTATTTCCTTATTTCTCATTATAAATTTGAGCAAAAAGGGTTAAATCTATATTTTGATTAAAAGAAATGTATTTAAAAATTAAAACAAATTAAATAAAAGAATAAACATAAAATAAATCTGTTTTGCATAAATGAATTTTTTAATAATTGCATAAAAGGGATATAAATAAATCTGTTTTGGGATATATGGTCAATTTTCTTCCAAAAGAATTAAGAATGAACAGCCCGAGAGAGCATTGGGCTCTGGAAAATTCTGTCTCAAAACCAACAAATTGCTGGGCATGTGGCAATCCTTGCAAAAACTGCTGTCAACTGGAAATGCATGCATGATCCTCGAAAAAGAGGAGGAGGCTTTAAGAAAGAGAAAAAGACTTAGATTGTAGACATCGCAGAGCTCTGGAACAGAGGAAATTAAAAGAGGTACTGTGGAACATCAGCAAATAGATCCAAATCTTGCCAGGTTCTCTTCATTATGCCTTCTTTTATCTTTATTTTAAGAACTGCAGTAAGGAATTGAATTATCCCCTGTTTTAGAGTACAAACAACTGTGAATTCCTTTCCAATTTCGTTTTGAAATCTGGGTAACAGCTTACTATTCTGTGTTGCAATTATAAGATACACATTCCTTCTTCAGAAATAGGGTTTTCGTTCTGTGGCAAGTCTGCATTCTTTTCTCAAGTGCAATTACATGTCTCCGTATCTGTTTGTTTAAAAATTCTGTCATCTAAATGAAAACCAAAATGTTTTTGAGGTAAACCCGAATGCAGATTATACTGGGCGAATGTCTTTGTCTTCTTTTTTTTTCTGAGTTTGAATTGCTTTGGGGATTAGTCCCCTGCCCTCCCCATGGGAAGGACGTGGACTGTGGAGGCTCGCGCCCTCCACAGGCCGCGACCTGTGGAGGGCACGAGCCCACACAGCCCGCCCCCTCCCCATGGGAGGGGCAAGGGCTTTTCCTGAGCCCTTTTGGTCGCTCAATGCCAGTAAGGAAACCATGTAAAATACCCTGTTAATTATGCACGGCCAGTAAATTCACAAATTTGAAAACCAGAATTTCTTACTTCGAATTTTATACAACTGAACATGAATTTCTACACACACACACACACACACACACATATATATATATATATGTATGCATATACAAAATGACTGCACATACATACATACATATATATACATATATGTATACCTATATATATATATATAAATAGATACCCATGCATTGTATGCCAAATACAAATTGAAACAGGAAACTCTTTCCCAGAAAAGTAGTATGAATTCTGTTTTATAAATATCTTGAATCTGAAGCAAGGACAGAAAAATCTTGAAAAGCCATGTAACAGAAAGTAGTATGAATTCTGTTCTTTGAATTGCTAAAACCTGAAAACAATAACAGAAGTGTTTGAGACACCATATAGACTGGAAAGTACCTTGAATATGTTAAAAAGAATACAACATGAAATGCGAATGAAAGATTGTCTTCCAAACCTCAGAATTTTTTTTGAACAAAAATTGCATTGTATCAGTATATTATTTTACTCTGTACCCTGTAATGAAATAGGGAATTAAAACTGTCAGTCATAGAAATGCATATGGAAAATTGAAAACACTGTTCTTACTATCAAGTAGTGCACTGAAAATTATCAAGATATATATACATATATATATGTTCTTTATCCAAATTAAAAAGGGGACACTTACCAAAGGATAAATGGCATCTTACAACTGAAATATAAGGAATGTACTAAAAATTCACTTCTTTTAATTATGAAAGCCTGTTTGAAAATGTATTAAGTTTCTGTTAAGTATTATTTAACTGCACTATGGTAACTTCCGGGACAGGGTGCCGAAGGTGGGCGAACAGAGACGGTAGTATTACCTCTTCTAATTCTACCATTTATTATTATTTTGCTTGGCCAAGCACTGTACCATTGAAATAGATGGATTGTTTATTTTAAAAGCCTAGAAATTTATTTGAGTCTCTGCCACCTCCTGTTGCAAGAAATGTGTTTATTTCATGTTAGAAATGCATATAGGCATCAGGCACGCACCAAGAGTGCCCTCCTGTTTTACCGTTTCGGGTTGCTAGGCTCCTTTATGCAGGGCCGGGGATTCCTTCGAGTTAGGAAGGGACCCGGGGAAGTCATGGACTTCGTGGTTGGGCGGAAAAGGCGCCTGAATCACATTCTTGGCCCCAGCTCGCAAGAAGACCAAGGTGTCACGGCGGTTGGTGGATCCAAGATTATTTGCTATTGATGTACTTATGTATCATTCAGACTTGGCTTGTGAAGCCCGTTATTTATGTATATACATTTTGAAATTCTTGTTGAAACTTGAAATGGAAGTATATTTGAAAGTATTTAATGTATCATTGATTTTAAGAAGTTAAAGTTTTATATCTTAGCGTAGAAAAGATGTTCTATTAGAAGGATTGATTCCTCCAAGTGAAGAGGAATATATGTATATGAGAAAATCATTGAAATACTTATGCTTTGTTTCATTTACAATGATGATATTATTTTATGAAATGCAACTCAAATTCTCTTTATTTCATTTGGAAGAATTATGAGAAATGTTGACTTTTCGGAAACTTATTTATAATGGTTTGAATAAATTTAGAACACTTTTAATTTTCCTTAATGATGTGTTAAAAGGGTTTAAAAATTACTCTTAATTTTCCGAGTGCTACACCAACTTCCCCTCTCTATCTACTTATCTCTCCCCTTCCCTCTCTCCTTTCCCTATCTCCCCTCACTCTCTCTACTTTCATATTCTAGTACCTACTATGAAGGATACCCTATGAAATCCCTACTAATTATATGAAGAAATTTCTTATATTAAGCGACACACACTTTGGTCGTCTTTTGCATAATGAGAAAATGTTGGTTGTTGACATTGAGAAAATTCTTATATGAACTAACATGCACAATGTGAAGTGTGTACTATGAAGGAAGGTTAGGAGGGAGGGTGAGAGAGGAGCGATAGAGAAAAGTATAGAGGAATGGGGGGAGGGAGAGGTCTAGTGAGGTAGCATGGGATGGATAAAGGGAGAGAGAGGAAATAAGGGAGACATGGAGAGGTAGGTAGAGAGAAGTAGAGAGGTGGGATGGGATAGATTAAGGGAAAGGTAGGTAGACAGGGAGAGGGTGAGTGGAGATAGGGATAGGGAGGGAGGGAGAGAGAGGGAAAGAGGGAGGTTTAGGAAGAGAGGTAAGGGTGTGTGTGAGGGAGAGAGGGAAGGAATGAGATAGGGGTGGTAGGGTGGGAAGGATAGAAGGACCCAAAATAGACTTAGTAGGAGGGGGAGATGTGATGGTGGATTATGGGACATAGGCACCCAAATTGGATTTATAGCTTCAAGGACGGATAGGGATAATTTTTTTGGATAGGGATAGGGATAATGTTTTTGAGCTAGTATAATGGAGGGGGGTCGTGACAAATAGTTTGGAAGAATGATAACACATAATGTATTGACTTAAGAGATTCTTCCTTCTCTTGAGAAGTTGAAATGGAAAAGGAATCTGAAGAAGTAGACCAAAGTGAATGAGATAGGTAGTGTATTGACTTAAGAGATTCTTCCCACTCTTGAGATGTTGAGGGAGGTGCATGTGTAGTATGTGCAATGGGAAAATGGCAATGTAGAAGTGGATAAAGTTAAGAGGTTTTGTATTGCATATGAATTTGTGCAAGTAAAGAATGTGAGAGATGATGCTATAAGTGGAGTTGAACAAATGAACTCAAAGATTCTTGAACTTAAGAAATCCATGGAACAAATACAATTGGAAATAGATGACAAGGAAAATGAAAAATCAGATCTAAGTGCAAAAAAAGAGAATCGGTTGGGTGGAGACATGAAAGGATTATCTAAAAAGGTAGACAAGTCTTGTAAATAACTTGTTAAAAGAAATAACGTCTACATTCTCTAATCATAAAGACACTCTCAAAGCTGAGAAAAAAGTGGCTACAAAGCTACATAAAAGTATTCAAGACATTGAAAACTCTATCCAAGAAAGGGATGTTTCTATCCTAAGGGTTGATGAGGGAGCAACTGGTCTAAAAATTCTAGTAAAAGATATGAAAAAATGTTAAAAGATCGTAACAATGAATAGTAGGGGGTATTAACAGGTAAGAGCAATGGAGATGAGGAAGAATTTGTGTTGCATCTCTTCCTCACTCTCTCTACCTACCTCTCCCTCTATTCCTTCAACATTACCTCTCTCTACCTACCTCAACATTGGAAATAACTAACAGGGGACAGTGTGTTTTCCAATAGGGGACAGTGTGTTTTCCAACAAGGGACAATGTGTTTTTCAACATTGGAAATAACTAATAGGGAATAGTGTGTTTTCCAATAGGGGACAGTGTGTTTTCCAACAAGGGATAGTGTGTTTTCCAACAGGGGATAGTGTGTTTTCCAATAGGGAACAAAAGAATTCTCACATTATTTGCAATGTTAGAAAACACATTGTCCCTTGTCAATTATTTCTTTATGAATTTGCAGTGTTGGAAAACACACTATCCCTTGTCAGTTATGTAATGAAGTCCGCCTTCAAATTTTAGAACAACTCTTTGGTTAGAGTAAAAATGACATTTCACTTTCTTGATATGATTGGAACAAAAAAATGGTCACATTGTTTGCAGTGTTGGAAAACACACTGTCCCCTGTGTAGGAAAAGTGGACAGGGGACATCATTAGAATGTAAGATGTCTAGAAATAACTAACAGGGGATAGTGTGTTTTCCAAAATTAGAAATAATTAACAGGGGACAATGTGTTCCACTTTCCAGCATTGGAAATAACTAACAGGGGACAGTGGGTTTTCCAACATTGGAAATAACTAAAAGGGGACAATGTGTTTTTCACTTTCTTGATATGATTGGAACAAAAAAATGTTCACATTGTTTGCAGTGTTGGAAAACACACAGTCCCTTGTGTAGGAAAAGTGGACAGGGGACATCATTAGAATGTAACACGTCTAGAAATAACTAACAGAGGATAGTGTGTTTTCCAACATTGGAAATAATTCACAAGGGACAATGTGTTTTCCAATAGAGGACGGTGTGTTTTCCAACAGGGGACAGTGTGTTTTTCAACAGGGGACAGTGTGTTTTCCAACAGGGAACAAAAAATGCTCACATTATTTGCAGTGTTGGAAAACACACTGTCCCTTGTCAATTATTTCTTTATGAATTTTCAATGTTGGAAAACACACTGTCCCTTGTTAGCTATGTAATGAAGTCCACCTTCAAGTTTTAGAACAACTCTTTGGTTACAATAAAAATGACATTTCACTTTCTTGATATGATTGAAACAAAAAAATGCTCACATTGTTTGCAGTGTTAGAAAACACACTGTCCCCTGTGTAGGAAAAGTGGATAGGGGACATCATTAGAATGTAAGATGTCTAGAAATAACTAGTAGGGGACAATGTGTTGTCACTATATTCTAATGATGCACCCCTTGTTCATATGATGATGACATTAATTTGGTAGATGTACCCAAAAAAATTGTGGCACATCTTTCGTCAATAATACAAATGTTATTGCCTACTTGTTACATAGACTTTGTGTTAAAGTATACACATCTTATTAATACTTTAGGTGATTTATAACCATCCAGGTATGTTTTGAGTGCATATTTGTATATTTTGAGGATGATGCATAAAATTAAAAATTACCGTTATCTTGTGAATCCAACATTTTAGAATTTCAATTTCTTCGTAATACTTTGGATACTAGTGCATGACATTGAGACTATCTCTATTTTTTCACCCATGGTTTCATATTGTTTTAGATGTTGATATAGAACATAAAGTAAATTGGGCAAAACGCATTTGATCTATTCTTTAAGAGGATAAAATTTTGTACATGAAAAGTTTATCTATTGATAACATCAACTATACATAGATTAGATGTAAAAATCTATGCTACATGGAAGGGTTGTCATCCCCAAAGATTTTATACAATTCAAGATCATAGAAATGAGGAAGATGGTCCTCTAATAGGTAGAAAAAAACCCTAAATGATAGTGATACATTCTCTACAATGAGATATTTTACGCATTTACAACAATTTCAATAGCAACTACTCTTCCTGAGCACTCAACATTTTTAGAGTCCTCATTTTCCTCTCAAATCTCAAGCAAAGCTTTCTTTATATTGTGAATGCTTTGAAGTGTGAAGTCTACTCCCTTTGTCCAAATTGGAATACCAACCTATTAAGACATCCAAAATCCACATCAAATTTATATAGCTGAATAAAAGACTTTCAATAAAAAAATTCATAATTGTAACCATAAGCTTTGAAAATTGATATATATATAACAACTCCTCCAATCACATAGATCACTTTATGAAGTGTCTTCTCTAATCATGCTACTCACATCTGCTTCCAGGCGTTTTGCAAATTTCCCACAAGGTCATCATTTATGTGGGTATGATCTGGGTTTCTCTAACAAAAATATAAAAGCTATTTCCATGAATTAATTATAACCTTAACATCTGCTTCTAGGTGTTCTGCAAATTGTCCACAAGGTCGTCATTTATCTGGGTATGATCTGGGTTTCTCTAACAAAATTATAAAAGCTATTTCCATAAATTAACTATCATTAAAATAAACAGTGTTATGAATGAAATACAAAAGATCTTGCAGGATGTCTGGCCCTCCGAAGCAGGGCAAAACAATTGCAGATATACAAGATTCTACACCCAAAAAATCAATTTCAGCCTAATTGTGATCTGCAAAATTGTGCTTGCCTAAAAATTTAGATAATACACAAGAAATGCACAAAAAGAGATATATAGCTAAAGTTCCTACTATGTCTTATGCTATCTAATTGTTTAGCGGTCAGGGTCAGATTTTTAGTTTGAGCTGGTAAGACTGGGGCTTGGAAGTCAACCCAATTTTCCCATTACACGAGTTCATTGTTCAGAAATTTTGACAGTTTCATGTTTGGCTGCATAGACAATCTCTAATAGGGGCCTTGCACTCACTAGCCTTAGAAACCCAGGGATTAGGCCCTGATCCAAGAAGAATCAAGGTATCCCTGCAAATGGTAAAAATCCAACAGTCTCACCTTCTCTGATACTCTCTACACCAATACTCACTTTCTGAATTTGGTGTTGTTGATCCACGAGAGTAGCTTACTCTCTCCCGGAGAAATCCTTTGACGTAATTATGAAGTAAGAATTAAAATGAGCACATACAAACATTTTACTGTATCTTATTTGAAGATCCGTGTGAATGTATGATTCATTATGCTATCTATCAATCAATGCTTTCAGCTTTGAATATCTTGTAGAAAGAAAATGCCATAAAATTTCTACAGTTCATGAATATTTTGAATTAGATTATATAAGCTCTTCTTCTTCATTTGTTTTGGATCCTATTTTTCTTTCATGGATCATAAAATACACCAAGAAAAAATGGATCATATAGAAAAATCCTTTTGCAGACTTTAATCCACAAATATTCAAATTAATAAAACAGAATAATATTTCTATACCGTGAGTGAACAACTCCACCAAGTGATGCCTCATTAATTACTGTTGTATATCGTGAAAAGCCATCGAGCTTTATTAAACAGAAACACAAATTAATAACTACAATATGGAGAGGTTGCATCCAGGGAATACGACTTCAAACTACATTTGTGAGAATTTATCAGAGTATTGCTGGTCACAACGAATTTGTCAAAAGATTTCTCTGAAAGCTATTTTCTTGCCACGGCAAAAAAAAAGGCAAGGATTTGAAGGTCCAGGAACAATACAATATTGGCTGACATTTCATAATATTTATAGCAGAGCTTATGCCAATGGTGAACAATCCTGGTAGGATACACTCCAGACAGATGAATTTTCATCTTGAAGAACAAAGGCAGGAACACTCTGCAGAAAAACCTAGCTAATTTTCTTTCTCCCAAGCAGAGCTTTTAAATTTCTAAATACTAGGAAACAGCAGAGCCTAATACTAGTGAACAATGTTCTTCCTCTTTTCAAAAAATTGCTTCTATGAAGAGTTCAAGAGAGGAAGCCCTGGACTTTACAAACCCCATACTATTTGGAAAATCAAAGGCAGTGTTACCATAAGATTGAGCTCATTATACAAATTCTCTACAAAAATCATGTATCAAGGTGTGCTTTTTCGGGCATTGAAAGATGTACGACAATGAATTGCAGAAAACTCACGCACTGAGCCTGATGTGTTCCAATCTCCAGAGATCCTCTGATGATAAATGAAGGAATTTCCAGATTCCGGGGCTTCCAAAAGCAAGCTTCAGGTACAAGTTTTACAGAGGCTCTTAGCGGCTCCGATTTGCATCGTGACAAAACAAAATATGCTTCTTGAGGAGCCACATTTTGGTCTATCACTCTGCTCATGGAATTGGTCGTAGCTTCTTCCACATTAAATAGTTTTCTGCTCTCTTCATTTTCTTTGTCGTCGCCATCCATCTTAACCACATGAGCAGGAGCAGGTCTCCTCACATGCACAAAGTCTTATTATATTTCGAAAGCTGCAACGTATTTTCCATAAAAGTATTCATGAACATTTTTTCTGTAAGATGTGAACCAGGGGTAGCTAAAACTACATGGGGAAAAAAGCAAATAAAAAAAACTCGTTGAAACCATGGCTAATGACTTACCTCAAGATTTCCACACAAGCTGGTGTATTTGACAGGTATAACGCCAGATTCTACAACCTCTTCCAGCATCACCCTGCTTGTGCCAAAATGGAAGCTTTGAAACAAGGTATGGACACCCATTAAAGCGTACGCGATGGAGACATTTTGTCAAATGTTGTGGTTGCAACTGCTTGGATAGATATGTATGCAAAATGTGGATGCATAGACAAGGCGCGACTGGCAAGTATTCCCTGTCTCCATCGCAGATGCATTCCGCCATATTCCTCCTTGCTTGCTTCATTCCTGCTGAAAAATGTGTTTCCGGAATGTGGATATACGACCATTTTAAATTTCAAAATATCTCGCTTTTAAAAGTTGCCACTCTTTTTAAAACTTTTGGAACGCCGTTCGTCCGTTTGAAACTGTCTGTCAGCTCCATCCGTCAGCTCCGTCCGTCAGTCTTTCTGGCGGTGTTTTTTGGTTCAGCGCGTGGGATGGGATGGGATGCTATGTTATAATGTTAAATACATAGGTGTTTTTTTTGGTCTAGGAGTTAGCTTTCTTTAGATATAGTTTTTAAAATCATATTTTATAGAATATAGGTTGATGTAGATTGACTCCAAAAATAATAGTTAAATTTTAATTAATTATTATCTATAGTGTAATAATGATAATTTAATATATTATAAAATAGTAATTATATAAAAATAAAAATCTCTATTTAGTGATGAACTTTGCATAAGAGTCTATTTTGAAAGAAATCTTGTAACAATTTTGTAAAAGTGGTTTTTAAATTATTTATTTAAGAATAATTTTATATGTAGAAATTATTTTATTATTGTTTTTTATTTAATTAAAAAATATTTTATTTAAATAATTAGTTTATTTTTAATAAATATTAATAAATAAAAATTTATAGGAAAATATTTTTTTTTTATAAAAATATAGTAGATAAATAACATAAATATTTAAAAACCATTTTAGATAAAAAAAGAAGAAGTTAGGAATGATAAATGAATTAAAATAAATGTTTAGAAATATTAAATGAATAAATGATGATGTTTAGTCAAAAATATGATGTAGATATATTATGTTGAATGATTCATCAATGTTTAGGAAATTCAATTATGTTCAAACAAATGTTTTGAAATCTATAAAATTACTACTTATTATTGTGGGTCACTTTTGTAATAAAGGGATCAATTACACACCTACAAAATTAAGTTACACAAGTGTGGATTTGATATATATGCATGGATGTAATTTTTTGTGAATGCATGAATGATTGTTGTTATAAAAGGATGTTTTTGAACTATATGGCTAGGTTGAATGACTACCTAGAACTATTCTAAATATATAAATTTAAGTGAGTTGGGTATTATGAAAATTCTCTTGGCTAGTTCATCAAGATCAAGTGGTGGGTATATGAGAATGGGCACAAAGTGTGCATTCGACTTAGGGTATAATATACACCCAAGATTATACTAGCCATGAATTGTGGTGTGTGAGCATAGTACATGAGCTCATGTTGTGTTCGAAAATATATATTCCTCTTAGAGTGCTTATAACATTTTAAATCATATGTGAAACCATCAAAAGAATAGAGCAACCAATACAAATTTGTGAAAATAATTAAAGTTATTAGAAAGAGAAAAAAAGAAAATCACACCATTAAGGATTGCAAGGAAAATTATGTAGATGATTTTGAGGTCTAGAGAAGAAGGTGGAATTAAATGACCTCGCATCAATTGACATCTTTCACTTAGTAGGTCTCAAAATATAATTGATTGAAGAGAATCAATTTTATCACTATTGTGCCTTGCACACATGCCCCGTTGAAAATAATGACCCCCTCTTTTCTTTTCCTTTTTTTAGTTTTGGTTTTAGGTTAGGTTGGGTTTGATTAGTCTTCTTTTGGTTCCTTGCTTGTTTGATTTTGGAGTTTTGGTGGCATTTTGCAAGTTAGGAGATATTTGCGAGGAAACACATATGTAGGGATTTGTTTAAGGGAAAACTGTTTTAAAATTCCACAAGATCAGGCTTTGTCAAAATCCTATAAACACCAAAAACCCACAAAAGAAAGGGCATATTAAAATCTCGCAACATCTAAATCCCTGCAATGTTGTTGCCGATGATCTTTTTTGTGCGTAAAAGTGCCAACTCGTTTTCCAACATGAGATTGTGAACTCGCTTTTCTCGCAAAGATGGGAACATTGAACTCCTCGCAAGATCAAAATCTTGCAAGATTTTAGAAAACCCTAATTCATACTAGGTGCAAGTGTGTGACACTCTATCAACTTGAGAATTAATGGTGATAAATAAAAAGGGGGTATATAAACAAGTTTAGGTGTCATTTTCACCATTTGTCACCCATAGAGAATAGATTACCAATGAAAAGGAGCTCATTTTAACCCTAAGTTTGCTCCATCTACGCTAGCAATTGGATTCACCTTTAGTATCATGTGGATTATAGGTTAGTACTAGGGGTTTACTAGTGAATTTTCATTTTCAAAAGGTTCAACATTTAATAAATTTTACTATAGATTTAATGATAGTTAGGGTTTATGTTAAAACATATTTTGTTTCATGAATTGGCCATAATATTACACAACCGTTCTCGAATATTTATTTGTAGTCATTTGTGATTATCAGGAATTGTTTGTATGTTAAATTGTGATATTTTATTCATGCACGATCAATTAGGGTTTGAGTTCAAGCCTAGGGTTTTTAGGTTTCACGGTTAACTTTCATTATTTGTCTTGAAGTGTTTATGGAGTTTGCGGAGATTCACTCATTCCTCGCTATCCGCTTAAGCATGTCATGGATTGTTTGGTTTAAAAGTGTATCATTTAAAGGTTTCTTAGAGTTAAGTTTTCTAGGCACATGATAAAATATGCACAAATTTTCATCTAGCAGGAGTTTGGTAGTGCAAGAATTTCATAGCCTTCCAACTTTAGAAAAGGTTTTACTTTCATAAGTCCATGTTTGCATTACAATTCACACCTCTGGATTGTGGATTGGCAATAGACGGCTATGCACAGTGCATAATGACAGCTCTTCAAATTAGGAGGGGAAGCTCCTTCTTTTGTTGATATGCATGAAAAAGTAAACTATCTAAATCCTATCTTTTTGACTCAGCTGAAAGAGGCACAAGGTTAAGAAACCAATACATTGTAGCTAAGGATTTTCTTTGGTTTTGTAGATCTTAACTACAACTAACTAAATTCTTTAACTATCCTATTTCTTCAAGAGAAACATAGCATGAGGACTTAGGAGCAGGGAATTGATATACAACAATATTCACTTCTAAATTCCCAAGGAGGAGATGGCTCCTATCCGAGGTGTAGATATGAAACACAAATTATTAATCACAACAACACACGATAAACCTTACTTCTAAATTCCCAAGGAGGAGACGACTCCTATTTGAGGTGTATATATGAAACAAAGATTATTAACCATAACAACACACAATAAACCTTACTTCTAAATTCCTAAGGAGGAGACAACTCATATCTAAGGTGTAGATATGAAATAAAGCTTATTAATCACAACATGAAATAATAACTAGGACAACAAATCGTACGAAGGACCTATCAATACAATTAATGATCAAACCAACAATTATGTTTAACTAATGTGAACAAGTAAAAAATAATAACATTCAGGCAAGGTGGCTCAACAATTTATTATCACAATAAAAGTTATTGAATAGATACTGAATAGCAATACTACACCCAAGGTGGCTCAACACGCATTCTATCATGTGCAAAAGTTCATTACAAATGAGCAAGGGTGTTCTTATTTATAGGACTTCAAGGAGTAAGGAACCCTAAAATCTTCTTGAGTTTACAATCAGTCTTGCAAGCATGCAAGAGTTTATTGCTAAACCTAAATAAATGAAACTATATGGTTAGCTGGAAAACTACCATCAGTTAACCGAAACAAAACTAAACTGAATGGACATGTGCAACATGAAAAGTCCTTATTGAAATGAAATTCAACTAATAACTAACATCAATTAACTAGATCCTAACTAAAAGTTTGACCTCCTCCAAAGAATATCCTCAAGATAGACATGTCATGATATGTGGAACAATGAGTTTAACTTGGAAAGAAGCATCAAGGTAACTGTTTTGTCTAATGTCTATCTTAAGAACTGTAAGATCCAAGTGTGAGTCTACTCCAAGCCATCGAGAGAAATCATCTCTCCCATAAACTCATTCACTGTCTCATCCTCTGGCACTCTGACGCTATCCACGATGATGGATTGTTGGCTCAACTCCTTCTCTCAATTCTTGACCACCTTCTAGAACTCTTTCAATTCTTCAACTAACTTGTCAAAGCTCATTGGTCCATCACCGAGAAGTGATTCAACTTGATCGTCACAAGATCACCATCAAGACCGTCATGCACCAAGTTCTAGAACTCGAGGTACCATCTTCACGAAGATAATGGCACGAGATCTAAGTGACAAATCCGCTCACAAGTTTTAGTGCACCAGCAATATCTTCTTTGATTGCATCCAGCCTTGTAGAGATTCTTTCATATGTTTCCACCTTGAAAAAATGTTGCTCTCTCCAAGTGAAAAGCCTTCTTTTATCCTCATCTGCTACAATAGTGTCGTATGCAACTACCAACTGAGAAATAAGGATCAAGTCCTTCAATTTTCCTTCTGCCATAGTTAGTTCAAGCCATTGGATTCCTTGACGAAGATCATGCACAACATACCTTAACTAATATAAAGTTCTATGAGAAGGTATCTGCCTCCGATGATGAAATCCTCAATCCAGTTATCCAAGATATTTCCACGATTTATTAACCAATCCAACTTTTGTTATTCTGTAGGTGTCCCTTAAAGCTATGGATGAATAGGTGCTTTGCTCGAGTTTCCATTAATAAGATCTGAGATGTACTGTCAGAGTTGCCTGATTTAAGCCTTGAGGGTTGTCTTATCTTCTTTGTACTTCATGACACACTCTTCCAAATTACTTGCAACAACCTTAAAGAGGCTCATGTCCACATGTTGAGTGCTCCTACCAAGATTAGCTTTGACGAAAGTGAAATCACCAACTTCAAATTCATATAGGCTCTTGCCCTTTGGTGGTGTAGCAACTTCAACGACAATCTCTGCTTCAAGATTCTTCTTTATGTGCACTTGGTTTTTGACCTTCTTGTTTGACCTATCTTGATAAGGATCGTCAAACTCAGATAAATCAAGCTGATATGAAGACTCCCACCTCCTTCTTCCCAAAGTCCTCTCGAGCCAACACAAGTGATCAATGTCATCTCCTCAAGGAGAAGTTGTTGTTGTTGTGTCAACCTTTGATGGATCAACCGGTACTGAGGCTTGTCGAACTAGTGATTCTAGCTCTGATTCAATGTCAATGGGAGGTGACTATGGTGAAAATGGTGAACCAGGAGATGAAGAAATGGCTTCAACCTATATCACTGACTCTACTGGAACTTTTGGTGCCTTCTCAGTCTACTTCTACTTTTACTTTCTAGTGTTTCTTCCCTTCGTGTTCCCACTAACTCTGACATCTTTTGGTGGATGCATGATGACCTTAACTTGAGGCCTTGACCTTGATGTAGAAGGAAGTGAAGAAAACCCTACTAGCGGCTCTACAACTAAAACTATCTTTCGCCTTCTCTTGCAGTCCAAGAAGTACATGTTGGTTTTGATAACCCCTCTTGACAACTCCTCCATTAAAGTGTTCTCTCTAGTGTACCAATTTGGTTGGAAAAGTGGTTGGCAAGCAACTTGGCCTTTGTCGTATGTGCTAAGTAACGCCTCTCCATCATCATCTAACAAACCCTCAACGTCTTTAGATAGGAAATCAACAAGACGAGGAAGAGTAAGTATACAATAATGATGTTAGTGCACTTCAAATTCATCTTCACAATTGACCCAAAAGTCCTCAAGTGTTGGCCTATGTGAATTACTTCGCTCCAACCGAGCTACATAATGACCCAGAGGATCATAGGAATGCTTCTCACTAAGGTACCTAAGATTGAGTTTTAACAACTCATTCATCATTAACTTGCAATCAATGACTATCTTGCACTTGTAAATACCCAATCCAAAAGGAAAGGTGAATGCTTGCTTGTGCCGATTGCGAAGAAAAGAGTGAACATCGTGAACTTGTCTCATGAACTCCATGAACATGACCTTGTCCGTCGGGTACCTAGGTAGCATCATAGGTTCTCTGGTGTAGCCATACACTCAAATATATGTGAAAGTGGGAAACTGGATAAACCAATCCACCCAACTCTCCATTGCTAATTTTTCCTTGGCTAATATTCTGATGTGTATCTCATTATCAAGGTCTCTAACTGTCTTCATTAGGAAGTGATCATTCACCTATTTGAAATCATGTTCAACCTTTGAGAACTCCAATTGTGGAAATAATTTGTAAACATGTTGAACGCCAAGGGTTTTAATGGTCTTCAAAGTTCTATAATTTCCTTGGAATGCAATTAACTAGACTAGATAAGAAACCGTGTGGAACTCATGGATTTTAAGGAATCCTGTGATTTGTTGGTGAAGACACTCACTGATCAACATGGCCCAATCAAATTGTTCCTTATTGTTGATAATCTGAGAAATAACATAGAACATCCACAGTCGGAAAACATGAGATTCCTCTTGACCTAAAATCCAATTGAGCAAAGTTATCAAGATAGCAACTTCATCCTTGAACTCCCCACGACCAACCTTCTTTGGCATGTTAGTTTTCTATTATTTTAGACATCTCTAAGCAACCTTTCTTTGAGATCTTTCTTTGTCTTTGTACCAGATCTTGTCATAATCCTCAATGACTATGGTAAAGTTGTCTAAGCAGGGTGGAATATTGCAAAGAATTTCTCAATGTCTCTTGGCTTGAGGCTGCAAATGACTCTCCCATCAGCTGATCATATTTGTCTTGTGGATGAGTTGTAATGCTTTACACATGCAATGACAAACTCAAGATCAACCACTATGATAGGAATAGATGTCGCTGCCAACAATCCAAAATGCTCAAGATTCTTGATTGTTGTGCTGCTAATACCATCCAACGTGCTCAATTTGACCACTAGATAGGTCCATGACCCAAGTCTGTGTCTAAGGTTTTCAAAAATTCATGTACCAAGACTAATTTGGCCTTGTATTCTATTGGGTTGAATTGCATTTTGAAAATTTGGATTTTTTACTGTAAAGTCAGATATGTTTGGAAAACTTTCATAAAAAGATAAATATGGCTCTAAATGAGGCTAAAAATAGCTGGTTGTGGGAATTTTTTTTGAAAAATTCTAAAACGTGGATTTTGTAGAGAATCAAATTCTAAGCAAACCCAGATCATTAGAAACTTGAAAAAATGCATTTTTGCAAGGAATGCAAAAGCTTTTCAGTCAAGAATACTAGGGGTTTTAGGGTTTTTAGGGGAATTTTTCCTGAGAAAGCTGGCACATGGGTTTTGTAGGTGTTGATGAGTTGAACAGACCCAAATGATTTGATTTTGGAAAATTTGAGTTTTTGGCCCCCTAGCAAAGGAATCATCAGAATTAATAAAAAAAAAGAAGCATAGTGCTTCAAAAATGGAAGCAACAGGGCAATTTTCTCAAAAAAATCTAAGACATGGGTTTTGCTGCTGACACTAAAATATATGAACCCAAATGATCAGATTCTTAAAATTTTCTCGTTTTACTTTGACATGTGAGAGAAAACCTAAGACAGGATTGAAGAATTTTAGAGATAGAAAATAGAAGTTATTATTCTGCCTCTGAAAAAATCACCTGTACTTGAATTGGATTTGATGAAGTCTACATGCACTCAAAAAATGAAGTCTGAAAATATATCTTCTAAACAATCTTGACCTAGAACTGCGAAGAACACTAAAAAATATTGCCTGTAGCACCTTCAGATCTTTGCTTGCTCGATAAAATGTGTTTGCTTCCACTTGTGATATGAATAATAGATGCCTAATGCCTTAATAAATAAGAATTATGAGCTAAGGCGTCATAAATGCATGCATATTCCTACATCTAGGAACCTTAATGCTATTGGACCTCCATAACAATTAACTGACTAAGAAATAAACCCTAAAGAGGGTACCACCTCCATGCACTTTAGTCAACTTTATAGGGCGTCCAATAGCAAGAAGAAATTAATTCAAGATGAAGTCGACTCAGAAGTTGAAGTGAAGTTTCAATATTATTTCAAATTGAGTTCTCAACCTCCACCTTAATAGGGCTTAACTTTACACTTTAGTTCAAAAGTCAAATTTTGACATTGGGCACCTTTACTCCAGACTTAGCCAAATTCTTGAAAATTTCAATTTGCAAACGTCACCGGAGCTCATGTTCAATCACTGATTCTAATTGATTGATGTATCCAGAAGACTGGCTGACCGTTTCATTGAAGAGCAAGATCAAAACTAACAAGAAACTCCTTGAGGCTACAAACCCTGATTTTGACATCTGAGGCTTCAAAATTTAGGGCGCCCCTAGCCTCCAAGGGTACTTTTCTACTTCAAACAATCAATTTTCATGCATTTTCATCATTTTAAAGGTGATTTTGACCTTACTTCATCTTGTGCTCTCAGGAAACTAGCAAACCTTCAAAGCTAATTGGCAGGTTCACTACAGAGCTGGCTGAATTTTGAACATGATCTCTTAGAGAGCACTTTTCCTAAAAACATCATTTTCTAGGTGAAAAACATGGGCGCCCCTAGCCTCCAAGGGGGCTTTTCCTCCCAGACTTCTCCACTTAATCCCCAACTGTAGGTGATAGACTTGTCTTCTGACCTGATTGAGGTATGCAATAGAAAGTTGGAAGCATCACAGATAGGATGAGTATCTGAGATAACCTAAAAAACCTGCATTTGAGGCTTCAAAACCTTGGGCGCCCCTAGTCTCCAGGGGAACTTTTGTTGTTTTCAAGACATTTTGACCATGATAAAACCTTATGTTTGACTTCTAATTTTGGTAGTTCAGCAAATCAGATTAACCTGCTGATGGATTCATTGTGAAGCCTGATCAAGTCTGAGACAAACATCCTGGGTATCATTTGGTCAAAAACCTTCATTTGGCATCTTAAAAAGATGGGCGCCGCTAGATAGCAGGTGCATTTTTTACTCTAGTGTTAGTCAATTTTTCATCTCCCTCATTTCTCATTCAATCTCTAGTTTCAGGTGCTAGACATATCTTTCAAACTAGCTGGTAGGCTCATCGTGAAGCAAATAGTATTTTGGATAAGTCCTCTTGGAAGCGACAAATCTTAGAAAGTTGATCTGGGCCTCTGAAATCTAGGGTGCCCCTAGCCTCCAAGGGCTCTTTCACTCCAGAGTTAGAAATATTTTGATGATTTTCACCTCAGCGAAAAATCCCCTTCAAGACGAAGTATAATTTTGAACATATCTTGCCATAGAAACTTTGTTGAAGCATTTTAAGCTTAGATTTTGACACCTAGTATCTGGCCATCTGCCATTGACGACCTCAGATGTCTTAACTTTTCTCCCGAAAAAGTGAAAACTACCCACTAGACTTAAACTGACTTTTTCTTGATTCTAACTTCACCGATGTGATCGTGAAGTGAAATAAGCCAATCAAAACAATTTTCAGTCAATTCTAACAAATTTCAATTTTTAAGGTTTTTGACCCAAAAAATAGGGGTCCAGAAACGCTAATTTTTAAATTTTCCAAAATTTTCCAATATCTTCTAGACATTAAACTGACTAAACTCCCTTGATTTTCCTAAAAATTGACTTCTAATGACATTTTTACAAGGTTTAGACTATTTTAAGCAAAATGCCTTCATGAAGTAAAAAAATTGGTTTGGATACAACAGTCCACAATGGAAAAAAGTTTATAGTATCAAAATTTTGGGTCATGTTGATTTCCTGCAATGACATATTGACCTTAATTTCTCACAAGTGCCAAAATACTACAATTTTGAAATCCTCACAAAACTCATCAAATTGAGATTTTTGCAAAAGTTTTTTGCATAGGCTAAATTCTCGCGAATTCCCATTTGCAAGAATTTTGGTGTGGGTTTTCTTAGAAACATTTTCTTGCAAAGATTTACAAAGGTGAAATGTCTGGAAAGAGAGGTAAGCCTCTATTTTCACAAAATCTTAACAGCCTTAAAATCTTGTAGAGTCTCTTTGCCTCAAAACCTGTAATTTGGAATTGCAAGTGCTTTAGTGAAAGTCTTTGGCCTAAGGAATTATGAATGATCTTAAATATTTATGATATGATATTTATTATGCATTTGTGAATGAGTTTTCTTTTGGGGAATTAATATGGTACATTTTATCAGGATCATAATTGTTCAAATTACCAATTTTCTCATTACATGGTGTGTCATGTAGATTTTATGGAAAAAGCAAATAGAACATTAAAAATGAAGTATGAATTCAAAGGGATTGACCCCCTTCAAAAATATCATCTACTTGGCTTCTGGTTAGTGACACAAACATCAGTCACATGGAT